>LPNX010510067.1:400480-486657 GCA_001517045.1 Pseudotsuga menziesii
CATAACGAGACCACGATAACATATTTAGTGGATATACATGGTATCTTGATGGAAAACACTATTAGTAACATAAAATTGGACAATTGGACTAGTAATAGATTACCATGTGACAAGTTGGGCCTATTATTTACAAAGGATGGAAATGAAGCAAATTAAACTTTGCATGACTTGAAGATCCCCATGCTAAAATAAAAAATGATGTAAAAGTCAACATACCAGAATTGCAGTTCATACTAAATAAGAAAAAGATATATATCCAGTCAAAAGGTAAAGAGACGGGGAAAAACCATACTTGCCAACAAACATGATATGACCCTATTTGATGAAGATGAAGATGACCATGAAAATTGAAATTAAATGTTTATAATTGACCAATTAAGTGTATTTATTTAAATAATTGACCAATTTGATGCGTCATCGCTTAAGCGATGCTTATGAGGCTATCCGTCGCTTAAGCGACGCTTATGAGACTAGCTGTCGCTTAAGAGACGCTTATGGCCACATTTTCAAAAAAAAAATTATCTTTGTGATTTTTGGTGGGTTTAAAAAAAGAAATCCACGCATCATCGGATTTTTCCGTCGAATTTTGGATCGAAATGTAGTAGTGAGGGAGCACAAACATGAAGATATGGATCAAGAAGCACTCCAAGATTCCCCCACCGTGAATTTTTTACATTCAAGTGGGTTGTTAAAGTTTTTATGTTCCTCACCTATGCGGGCCAATGTCCACCTCTTAGAGTTCCTGATAAATTATTGGGATCATGACTTGGGCATGTTTGAACTTCAAGGTGAGTCCTTGGAGATTACTTCAGAGGATGTTTATTTCATTGCTGATCTATCACAATGGGGAGCTCCGGTAAACTTGGAAGGCACTAGCAGAGGTGGTGACCCTCTAAGTGTCCAGAACTATATTGACATATACTGCGCACCAGGCACACAAAAGAGGGGTAGCTGCATCCCTATTGTGCACATACGTGATCTTCCTCTACAGGTATTGACAAGTACTTTGAGGTGAGGGTTGCAGGGTCATCTTCACTTCACCTTGCAACACGGAACCAGATGAGACTAGCAGTGGATTGTATTTAGGGGGCTCTATATGACTGGTGCTCGGGAGTGATCCCGATTATGAGAAAACAACTCTCTGACTGCAAGAGAGGCAGGAGGAATAATATTGGATATTCTAGCATACTAGTAGCCTTCTTCTTTGAGAAAGTGTTAAGATTGAACCCTGCAGTACCCTTACCAGTTCGTTCTCCTCATCAGCCTAGGTTGAGTAGATGAGGAGATATTTTCCTCCGCCAGGGAGGTGGTGGCTCAATGCAGAGTGTCTATGATGACGACTTCTACTTTTGGTGGGAGTAGACAGTTTCTAGCATTGGAGTAGTTTCCATATGCTGGAATGGACTTCTATGGTGATCCAGACCTCGTCCTCCCTCCAGGAGGAGCATGGGGAGAGTTAGGTAATTTTTTATTTTCAAATTTTAAAATATAGAGATATATACATATGTATAAGAGTTCTAATCCTTTTAAAATGTAGAAATGCAAATATTGGATCAATCCGCCCTGAAGGGCATCCATGCATGTATGTGCATCCTATCTTGGGAGAAGAATAGGGGCTGATTAGGGTTCTTGAGGGGAAGCTGGCCAGGCTTACCCAGAGAGTACCCACCTTATGGATTGAGGACATCCCAGCCATCATGCAGGAGTTTGTGGTTGGTGTAGCACCTGTATGGATACGCCTTTTGAGGTGGGTAACCAGAGTAGTATTGGTGTACATAGATGTTGTTGTGGCTGCTGAAGCTGAGGAGGCTGAAGAAGCCAGAGTGCAGGGAGACTGGGGGGACCAGGTTGGCCCATCTTAGATCTAGGAGCATTTGATGGACTTTGATCCATATTTTGTATATATTTTTATATATTATACAGTTATGATTGGATCTGAGGATCAGAGACTCGACCTATCTATATGAACAGATATTCACACACACACACACACACACACACACACACACACACACACACACACATATATATATTGCCAATTTATTTACAAATGTTTTTTATGTGTTTGCTGTATGATTTTATGGAAAATGTGTTAAATGCCAATCCAAGATGTAATTAGCGTATGCATTAGTTAATGAATTTTGATTCCTTGGAATATGATTGAATGTAATGAACTCAAAATTTCTTTCCAATAACCTAACTTGCATAAACTGACGCAATAGAATAGGGTTCCACACCTCATAAACCCGATTGAGCTAGGAAACCACCAATTGAGAGTCCAGTCGGACTTCCAGCTGAGTGATACCATGTGACAAAGCATCCCATAGAAGCTCAATGATGGCCCTATATTCAGCCACATTATTGGAAGCAGGACCTAAATAAGCGCCTCCTGAGGCAACTAGCTGTCTTGAGGGTGAATAAATAACCCATGCAGCCGAAGCTAAATTACAAGTGTGGAGACTGGCACCATCAGTGAAACCTACGAACCTCTTGGAAGACATCTGAAACAACCAGCAGATGGTATAAAAAACACAAACCGATGAACTAGTGTGAATAAAAATACATATAATAAAATACAAAAAAAAGTGTTAAGCCTAAGCATAGTACTTTTTCAGGTAGAGCCCATTTCTAGGCTCAACCAGCTTATTCCCATCGAAATCTATCAATTCATATGCACCTTTCTTTAATACTTTAGACACGATATAAGGTCCTAACCAGATAGACCTGAACTTCCCTGCCCCCAGGGGTTCTTGTCTCCGGGTCCCAGAACAAAACGAGTTCCCCCTCAGAGAAAATTCGAGGCTTGACCGATTTATCATATTGGATTTTGAACCTATTTTTATGAGCTTGGTTTGCTGTCAACACAACTCTATGTTTTTCATCAAGGTGTTCTAAATGTAATAGACGTTCTTCAAGATCAGTCGTATCCGGTAACACATGAATAGAAATTTTCAAAGACGGGATTTCACATTCAATCAGGGTAACAACTTCCACTCCATGGACGAGTTGGAAGGGGGAGAAACCTGTAGCAGTTTTTACAATGGTTTGATACACCCAAAGAGCAAGGTACATCATGATATGCCAGTTTGAATGTGCTGCATTAATAGTATGTTTGAGGATATTTTTCAAAGTTTTATTAACAGCCTCGACCTAACCATTGGCTTGAGGATAGAACGAGGATGAATGTTCTTGTCTAAATCCTAGCATAGTGGTCAGTTCCGTCATCATGTTATTTTGAAAGTGACTGCCATGGTCAGTGACAATCACCTTGGGTATACCAAACCATGCTATAATTTGATTGAACACGAAGAAAGCTGTAGTTTCCCCGTCATCTCTAAAGGTGGGCATTTCCTCTGCCCATTTTGTAAAATAGTCCACAGCGACAATGATATATTTGTGCCCCCCAGCCGAGGCCGGGTTACATGTCACATAATCAATCCCCCTCTTCATGAAGGGGCCCACCGAGATAACAGGAAATAATGGAGCGGGATGTGACTGCATCTTTCTGGTATAAAGCTGACAAGGATGATAGCGCTTCACAGCTTCGACACAATCCTTAAATATCGTGGGCCATAAATAACCAGCACGTAATATCTTCTGGGTCGTTGTTAACCCAGATAAATGACCCCCACACGCTCCACTATGGGCATCATTCATGACAATCTCCACTTCCTCGTGGGTAAGACATCGACGCAAAACAGAATCTACCCCTCTACAATATAAAGTATCTCCTATGACGAGGTAGTTATTGGCATGTAGGTGTAGTTTACGTCATTCTTCCTGCGAGAAAGCTGCAGGATACTTCAAAGTCTGGAGATAGATAATTATATCTCCATACCAAGGATCAGAGGTGGAAATAAAAAAGATGTGCTCATCTGGGAATGAGTCTTCTTCAATAGCTACATCTTCATCTACTGGAAATTCTGCAATAAGCTCAGCAAAAACTAAGGATTTTTTGGATTTGGTGGACTAAAAATCCGAGTCAAACTCTTAGAGAATGACTATCCATTTGTTGAATTTTCCTCCAACTATCCATCAGTACAAAACATATTGAAAAGGATTGACATCTGCCACTACCGTGACATAACCTCTGAACAGCATAAACAACTGCTAAGTCCAACTTCTCGACGTGGGAGTACCTCAGTTCAGGTCCGGCTAAATCATGACTAAGATAGTAAATGACATGCTTTTGGAGCTTATCATCCTCCTGGACTAGGAATACCCCTATGGTCGACTCGGACGTGGCTAGATACAATATAAAATCCCTAGAGTAATCTGGCGAATGTAATAATGGTGCCAACAACAAAGCTTTTTTCAATTCCTCGAATGCAAGTTGTGCAGTTTCATCCCATACAAAATGGGTGTCTAGTTTTAATAGGCGCATGAAACCCTTAGTAATCTTGGCATAGTTTACAATGAAACATTGAAGAAAATTGGACTTTCATTGCAGGCTATGAAGTTTCCTGATAGAATGAGGAGGAGGCAGATTTACAATGGCCTCAACTTTTAACGGATCCACCTGAATGCCTCTATTAGAAACAATGAATCCGAGCAATCTCCCTGACTCGACACAGAACACACACTTGTGGGGATTCAAGAGAATTTTATAGTATCTGCATCATTCAAATGTCAAATGCAAGTGATCTGGATGGTCAATCCTCTTACGAGAATGTGCAGGCAAATCATCAAGGTAAGGTTCAATAATGGCTTTAATATCATGAAAGGAAAATTTCATTGCCTGCTAAAAGGTTGCCCCAACACTTTTCAATCCAAAGGGCATTTTTTTGTACGCGAAGGTACCCTGAGGACAAATGAAAGTAGTTTTATGTTGGTCTTTTGGATTTATTTGAATTTGATTATATCCGGAGATACCATCCATAAACGAAAAGACTTCACTTCCAGCACAAGCATTAATAATTTGATCTATAAATGGTGTGGGATAGTTGTCCTTAGGATAGGCTTTGTTTAAATCTCTGAAATCAGTACAGACATGTATGGTCCCTTACTTCTTATCAACAGGAACAGGGTTGGATACCCATTTTGTCAAAGCTATGGGATAAATAAAACTGGATTTCTGTAGTTTTTACACTTCAACCTTCACTACCACTGCTTTACACGAGTTAACAGTTCTCAACTTTTGTTGAATAGGTTTAGCATTAGGGTATGTTTAGATCTAGTGCTCGACTATAGATGGATAAATGCCTGGCATCTCCTCATATGACCAGGCAAAAACGTTGCAGAATTCCTTAAACAAGGCTGTATAAATGGCAATCTCCTCAGGAGAGCAGTTTGCACCAATATGTATATTTTCCACAACGTTAGGATTTATAGAGATGTTGATAGGGATTGTAGCAGAAATATTTGTCATATTCCCCTCAACAAACATTCCTTCCCTGGGTAAGGGATTAACGGGCGTATCAACATCATCTGCAAGTCTCACATGAAACTCTTGATTCTCTATCCTGCTTAGCTCTGGAAGAAAATAGGATCGATGATGAAGATCTTCACAGATCTTATCTCGTCTGCACATGGCTTCCAGAATGGCTTCATCAGAAGGTAAAACCATATCTAAACAATCTTTCGAATGCAAAGAGTTTTCTTCCCAAGCAAGAAAATAGACTTCTTCCAATTCCTCTGAGACTGAGAGTGGAACCGGAATGGGATCAATAGTGGTTTGTGTGGTAGCTTGATAAGTTACTTCCACTGCCGATAGGGGCACTTCAGGTTCATGGTGGGTAGGGAGAGCCCAAGGATCAATCCTATCAACAACCGTAGCAATGGAATTTCCCACACTAGTAGAACCTATATAATTAATAGGAGCCGGAAGATCAAATGTGCCCATCAATGATGCGTACATTCCATCCCCTAAGATCTCTGTAGCAGGTTTAGCCTGATCAACCAATGGCACAGTGGACTCATTAGACTCCATGCAACCTTTTTGAGTGAAACTAAGTTGGTCAACAGTAACCAACTTCCCTTCATGTGGAAACACTACCACTCGAAAGACGACCAATGCAACAGCAGACATGGCATAAGTCTAGCTTCTTCCCAACAGCAAATTATAGTCCAAAGGTGCATTAATCACCTCTACCTCAACAGATACTGCTTTCCCTGCCAGCTTAATTTCAAAATCCAGTAGGATACCATGCAAACAGAATGACCTTCCGTCGAAAGCAATAAGCAAGGTGTTTGACGGGACCAGCTCTGGGGATCCAAGAGCTTTCCAACATGACAAGGACATAACGCATGTAGAAGCACCCTCATCGACAACTTCCCTTCCAATGGTCTTTCCACCATGGATGACATTTATCGATAAGGCTACATGGTAAGGCAGGCGAATTTTGACATCAGACAAGTGAAATTTTGCCATGAGAATCGATGAGTCCATACTGCCTAAGTATGCTAAGAGTGCATCCCGCTGGGCAGGACAACTTTGTAACACCTCTAAAGCTGACATTGCATAAGGTGTCTAGGTTAATTCTTCAACTATGAAGTAGTTGGATGCAGCCCTAGCATTAGGATTATGCAAGGTCTTCTTAAAGACACCTTTCGATATCTTGGGCATAGTTTCGGCAAGTTTCTCAATCGTGAGAGGGTTAGAAGTTTCACCTATAGACTTACCCTTCTCAGAGGTCTCTTTTTCATAGTTCTTATTCCTGGTCTGTAGCAAAGTTGAATATTGAACCATGTTGATATAATTGGGGTCAGGGGCATTTGGAGAGCCCCCTGCTACATTTGAAGCTGAAGTAGAATTTTTCCCTTGGGGAAACAGATCCTTCAGGACAGCCAGTTGTTGAGCTTTCAACAGCTTATGGGCTTGTTCCATAAGGGGAAAAAGATGGGTAAGGTGATATTCATGGCACAACTTGCATGGGAATTTCACCTTTTCCTTTTCTTTCTTGCCCCCATCAGCATTGTTTGTGGGTTTCTGCTTGTTTTGATTTCCCTCCCCTTTCTTTCCTCCTTTTTCCCACCTGGCTACTGATTGCCCTTCTGAGAGGTTTGTGCAAAAACATTTGCATTTTTGGGTGAGGGGGCAGCCTTTACTGCCTCCACCGTAGAATGTTTGATGGACAACTGATGGAGTTGTTTGGCCAAAGATTCTATAGTGGGAGAATTAACGGAACCAACCACACCATTGGCATGGGGTATAGGCTTAGGTTTCTCTGCATCATGTGTTGGCCTCGGTGCCTCAGGGATAATCTCATACAATATCCTAGACTGAGAATAAATCAAGTCAAGTTGTTGGGCCCTGAGGATAGCTTCTTCCTTACTTGTCACTCCTGAAGTAGATATGTCCTTAGATATATAGGGAAATAGTGATTTAAGGAACCATTCTAGTAAGAACTCAGGAGGAATAGTGGCTTTAATAAGGCTCTTCTACCTCCTCCATTCTTGGATGTGATCCAATATATGGGTAGCCTTTTTATGCCGGAAGGTAGATAACAAGTCCGTTCCAAAATCATATCAGACAGGAAGCTGAAAGTGGCTAAGGAATGCATTAGCCAAGTCCCAAAAAATACTAAACGCAGCAGAAGGCAACTCAATGTACCATTTTGCTGCAGTACTCATCAAGGTTCTTTGGAACAACCTCAACTAAACTGAATCTTCATTCAATGAGTTGGAAGAGAACCATAAATGAAAAGTGGTGGCATGAGCCCCAGGATATTCATCAACTTTGCCTTCGAATTTTGGGATGTCCGAGGCCAAATTGGTGGGTATAGGCGGCCAGGAGGGATCATGCCTCACCAGGTCATTCATCAGTTTAGACAAATCTATCAATTTTAACGTTGCCAGGAAAGGAAGCTTAGGTTGAACCAGAGCACTAAAAGTGCCAGTTTGGGGATTGGAGGGACTTGCCCCCAAATTCCCATATGTAAAGGTGGGGTTGCCCCTTGCCACCAGTTACGAAGTGGATGGGTTACTTTGAAATGGATTCCATCCATAAGCCACAGGATTGTTGGTGTGAGGTGCAGTATAAGAGGTTCTAGCTGCCCCAGTTGAAACTAGGGTTTGAAATACAGGAGCAGGTATCCCTCCGCTAAAACGTGAAAAGGGAGAGCTCGTGAACGGAGCAGAGACCGGGGTTTGGAAACCTTGACCATAAGGGTCAGTGTTCCCAAACTGCACCCCTACATAAGAGGGTGGTGGGCATATGTATGGAGTGGATGGGGGTATGTACCCCCCATTCCAAGGAAATCCTTGGACAAAATCCATGGATCCTATAGGACCACTCTGGGCAGTGTGTGTGAAGGAGGTTGGAACTGTAGGTACACTGGGAATCCCAGTGACCATACCACTAGAAGCACCTACTAGGATTGTGGGAACCGGGGGTTGAACCACTCGGCTCACTGGAGTTAAGGGCATAGTAGGTATGCTTGATCTACGGGTACTTACCGGGGAAGGTAGCACCCCTTCAGTCGGGATGGCTGAGGTGAAAATGAAAGAACTTTCTCCTGCACTAGACATTATTCTTCCCATAGGGACACCAATCATGGGTGGATCAAAAGGACAAACCTGAATGATCACAGGATCATTTAAATCAGTCAGAGGTGTATTAAAATTCCTTGCAAACTTGTCAGCCGGCAAGTCTTCTATCTCAACTGTGTTAAAATCAAAATGGTTTGCCCTAAGTTCTGGTTCACCCGGAACTTCACTGGCTCTTATTGGTTCAAATGAATCATCTGTTTCCAATCTCCACCTTTGAGGGGGAGGTGGAGGTGACAATGTGATAAAAGGAGGAAGGTTTTGCAACCTTCGTGACCTTCTGATAGGTTGGTCCTCCATGATTGTAAATTTGACAATTCAAACCTTAAGGTCGGCTAAACACAGACAAACCACAGAGCAATCACTACGAAAAATCCTAAAGTCTAAATAGTCAGCAAGGGTAAAATATATGCTTTCCCAAAGAAAGCTAAAAGACAGTTGCTTGGCATCCTTGAAGAGGTTCTTAGGCACAAGCAGAGGAATCACCCACTGCCCTCCTACACTTTCAACAAGGGTTACCTTCCAAGCCCATCCAAGGTGAACTAGAAATAGCCTTATGGTTTACCTATGTATGAACCCTAGATTTCAAGAGACTAGAGGCTACCTTAACTATACCAACAGTCTGGGGGGACAGTCGCAAGCCTGATTCGTATGCATGGGCAGGGTAGCTCAGCCCAAAACTCTATCTAGGACAGGATTCCCAGATGCGTAAAAATCATGATTTACATTTTGACAAGGAATCAGAGGGTTATCTCCTCAGTCCAATGCCTCCACGCAGCCTTGTGCTTGACTCTCGTTTGAGAGGAGCTTCCCAGATACTATCGATAAAGAGAAGGATTTACCTATTGATTGGCCCACTATGTCTGAATTTAAATAATTATGGGGAGTTTACACTTCCTATCCCACAATTCTAGCCTAAGCTAGTAGGTGTATGGCCCTAAAAAACAAAAATTACTAATAAATTTTAATTATTGTGTTCATTTTAAGGGCTATTTTTTACTCAGAAGGAAGGTGGAGTGAAAGACTATGATGTTTTTGACTCGATAATAAATGTAAAAAACAATAGGTGTATACTTCCAAAGCAAATTATCACTACTTAAAAAACAAGCTTCTCTTTTCTTTTCTTTTTTGTAAATGTAAACTGATGAAAATGCAACAAATAAAGAGAAAAATAAGACTATATTTTTGTAATTTTTAAGATTATATTTAAAAACTGAAAACAAAACTACTGTATGCAAATCAAATGCAAAAGTTTCTAATGTTTTCTTTTCACTTTTCAAATTGCTCAAAGACTACTATGCACCTAAATGCACAATACTTGAGTATGCTTGAATAAACTAACAACATAAAATAAGAAAAATGAATTAAAGAGGATTCATAGAACCAAAGATCAACCAACTAAGGAAGACTTGGAACCCTAGCTTGGAAAGGCAGAATGAAATAGAAAGCACTGAACACAAACAAAGGCAAGTGACAAACCAATACTATTCAAAAATAGAATGGAATATACAGTGTCTAGAACCCTAATCACTGATTCAAACAACCAACACTTAAACCTATTACCCAATAGGAAAATCCACTTCAATTTGCTAACAGACAAACAATCCAAACAATAAGAACTCAAGGGCTTACAAGAAAGCACAAGGTATGGCTAACAAGGTCATCAAACTCACAGTGCAGTGCTCATAGTGAAGGCCACTCAGCAAGACAAAATATATAGAAGGATAGGGACAAGCAAACCCTAACCCAAAAATTTTGTTACTCAGGCTTATACGCAACTGTGTACAAGAGCAACCTGCGTACTGTACACGACTATGCTATAGAGAAACCCGTGTACACATACCTCTATACGCGACTATGTGCAAGAGCAACCCGCATATAGGAGTTAAATTTTTCAAATAAAAAGAAAAATTATCAAGGACTTCAAAGCACCACTACAAATCTGAACCAAGACAAGACACCACACACAAAATTAAGGCAAAGACTGGGCACTGATTTACAGAATTAACCCACAACAGTCTGGGCTCCCCAGCGGAGTCGCCAGTTCTGTTGTTCAGGAATAAACACCCTTGTAACCTAGGTTCTAGGGTTACCAATGTACTTCTAAAACTTGCAGACAATCAACTTTAAAGTACAGAAAAGAAATAGGAAGAAATGTTGGACTCACCTAATTACCGACGATTGGTCCAAGCTTTGTCTTCTCCTGCTTTGCTTCTCTCCAAATCTTTCAGGATGCACCTCCTTCACCTGCAAAGAGCAAATTCTCCAAGTACAATCTTATACATGTATATATAACAGGTTATATAAACAACATATATAGTGCTTAATCAAATATATTCATCAACCATGATACATGAAAGAGACTCAACACAAAGTTGGAAGAAGAATTCTCTTTATTAACAATCAGTGAATGAGATAAGTGTACAACCCAACGCCTGAGACAAGGACTCCTCTGCAACCAAAGGATTCTGAGTTCTGCTACTCCAAAGACTTCTGAAGATATGCCACCAGCATAACTTTGATCTGAAGATTAATGCCCTCCCCAAGGCTTCTATTTATACTTTGGGAAATAGAGCAGTTTCGAAGGTTGAGGAGGTTGAGATAGTTGAGATGGTTAATGATTAGGGCTCAACTAATATGCATTAATCACGTTTTATATTTTTTAATGTCGAATGGATGTGTACGCGAGACTATTGATATAGGCAACCTGCGTATGACACACGAGTTGCTTTAAGGGAAACCCACGTACAGATCTGTATGCGAGTTGCAATGAGAATAGTCACGTATAGTAGGTGGGTTCTCAACAGATATAGTCGCATATGTACGTGAGTTTCAGTGGATATAGTCGCGTACGACAATCAACACATAGAAAAATAAAATGGCAAGCTGGTTGAAGGGTAAATGCATCCCATGTCATGCCCATCTATAGTGTTTAGCCAAACTTCAATCCTGAAATGTCCTTTTGTGTACCAACATAATGAATTGTCGGCACTTGGACGGAGAAGTGCCATTTGGGTTGAGAATAGTAACTGCAACATCTTTCATATTAACTAAAAACTAAATTTCCCTAAATATTAGAAAATATTTAATTCCACGTTGAAGTAGAACTTGATATATTCTTTGCTCGAGCATTTTGGATTAATGTCTTCATTGATGTAGCTTATATTTCATCCTTCCAAAATTTTCAATTGTTTTCCACTGATCTCAAGAAGGAACTTCATGACTTGTCATTTCTTTGTCCAAAACCCTCAACTCCACATGATCCACATAAGAAATAGGAGTCATCTTGGCACCTATCATTCCGAATAGATCCAAAATTTCAAAATCCATGGCTAGTTTATCAATTATAACTTTCCCAGTCAGAGACTGAGTCATATCCTAAAATTTTCTATGATCCATTCTAGCCTGAACCAATAGAGTAGCTTGATAATCAGATTGAGATATCAATTTACCATCCTCATCCCAAAAGGAAGGGAGTCCCTTTTGAAATATCTATGTAAATAATCCCTTAAAATAATTTACCAACTGTAACATTTGATTAGCCTTGGCTTGTACACTCGCAATATGATGATGCTTTCAAACAAATTTTCTTTCCCAATTTACTACTATGATTCTTCCCTCGATGCCCACTATTTTCAATTCCTCTTCAGATAGAGTATTGATGAAATTGATAGAATTCTGATCTGTCTATGTTGGTCTTTTATCCAAAGTTTCCTTCATGACTGCACAACTTTCTCTTGTTATACTAATCGCCACTTCTTTATCTTAATCCAATTTTGGTGTTTTTGCAGTCTCTTTGTCTTCATCTTCAATATAAATTATTTTTTAGAAGATTATTTTACCAGCAATCTCAACTTTACTGGGAGTTGGTATTATCATGACAGCAGATTTCATTGTGGCAGAGGGATTTACTTGTAGACTTTCTAAGTTTTCTGCATTTGGTTTATATTCCATCAAATTAGTCCTTTCATCTAATCCCTCTATCTCTTGGTGATCAAATGATTTATTTTTATTTTCTTGTCTCCTCTGTGATATGATATGATGAGGATCATAATTGATTTTTGTGGCCTTCATAGAATTCATGTCCTACATCAATCCCTCAATCAGTGGGATAGTATCTTTATTTTCACAATAAAATGACCCACCTTAAAAGGAAATTTGATCTCTTAAGCTTTTCTGAAATTCAAAAATTTCTCATTCTCCACAATGAGCTGTTGTCTCATAAATTCCAAGGAAAACAAATTGGGTGTTAGAAATGCAGGTAAAATGTAAGTCTCATGTACAAAACCATATAATCTCATGATATTATGTTTCTTTAAAAGGAACCAACCTCCAACTCTTCTATCATGGATGAATTGCATCACTTCTTCCATTTTTTGTATAAATATGGGTAGCTTATCCTGAAAAATTACTCTGTACACTTCTGACTTAATGAGGTTCATATAATTGAAAGTGTTGTTTCTGTTCTCAGAAGTGAACATTATCTCTAGGAACTGTAAATTTTCCTCATTGAAGAATAGAAATATCCTAACTAAATAAGACTGAAATATGAAGTGTCTGGTCATGTGGAAATTCACTAGCTATAAATGAATATTTTAAGATAGGAATTCATCAAATTTAAGGAAACAATACTGACTGGACTCAGACTCAAGCTGATGCAAACTCAACCTAAACAACATACTCATTAATACTTTAGGGACAAACCTATCACTATCGAACCCTAAAAACTAACTCAATAGGGAGACGATCCACTGCGACTCTTCATTAAACAAGTCAATAGTAAAAGGGAAAGGCACATTTTCAAATGAAATACCAAGTTTTAGTCTTTTTGATAGAAATAATTGCTTCTCTTCCACTTAGCATGCCTGTATAGTTCAATTATATTTTCCTCCATAAAATCTTCCATGTTTTGGGAAAATGATCATGACACCTCTAATGCATCTCTAATGACCAAGGAATTAATGGGGAAAAATATTTTAGATTGGTTAGAATCCATTATAACTCGTTTCGACTGAGAATAGTTGGATGCACACCATGCAACAAAATATGGAAAATAGAGGGTTTGGTCTAGATAGAAATAATGGAAAAGGGACCTATGAACGTCATGTATATCAATTGCGTGTGTTTATAAAGTTCTTAATTTGTTATTTAACTCATGCATAGGGCCAAAAGACAACACTATGTCAAAAACATCTCCATCCTTGTCGTCAAATATTTCCTCTAGTTTATTGGATTCCCTAACCTGTGCTTCAACTTCATCTTCTCCTTCTATTTTTAAAAATATTTGGTGGGTTACGATACATGGCCTACCTGGAAAATTGTGGCTAGGAAGAGTAGGTATGACTTGGATTCCGAATGTGCAGGAACATTTTTCCTCGGGTGAAAAAGAAAAATGTCATATTTCCACATGAATTTCCTTATATAATATTCGAAAAAGCAGTTTCAGGATCATGGGAGGTGACTTTTCCCTACCACTTTTTGTCAAGTGGAATGATTATCCATTCACCATGTGGCAAGTGGTAAAAATTCTTCTATTGCTTTCCTATTCCATATTCATTGCAAGTTGAGAATGTGGAATGGACTCCAACCATTGACCTCCTTCCCCTATGATCCCGCATCGTCAATCACTTCCAACCTTTAACACACTCCAACGGCCATTCCGCCAGCATTCCCCAATGTTATATATCGAGCACTTTTCCCCAGTGGATTCCTTGTCCGTCATTGATCTCATCACATCTCATATCCATACCATTAATTCCTTTACAAGTAGCTATAAGGTGCTTCATCCACTCTCCTTAGTCATTTTTAACCTAGCGTGTGGTTCCATGGAATAGTTGGTTCTCCTTTTAGCACCGTCTATGTTAGTTTTTCAACCATATCAATAAAAAATAGAAATAGAGGCCATCTCTTTACCTTAATATCTTCTTCCAAGCATGTGAAACATAAATTGTTAAAATAGGTAGTATGTGCTTGAATTGCCTAGATTAATGTTATATTTTTCATAAAATTTAATCACTTTGACATATTTGAATGCTTTTGCATTGTCAGTGATTACATTTCTTGGGCAGAAAAATATTGACAATTTTTTCTCTTCCACTAACCTCATGACTACATACTCATTTGACATTCTAGTAGGCACTACTTCAACCCATTTAGTAAAATAATCAGTTGACGTAAGGATCCACCTATGTTGTCCACTGGAAGTAGGATTTATTTCTCCAATAAAGTCTAAACCCCATTGTTGGAATGTTCTTAATGATGTTATTGACTTCAAAGGAAATGATCTTAGTTGTTGTTTTCCTACAAAGATTTGAAATGCAACACAAGATCTAATAATTTGATTGGTATCAACAAATAATCTTGGCCAATAATACCCATATCTAAGTACTTTATATGTTGTATCTCTCCATGCATGATGTTCTCCACATACTCCTTTGTGAAATTATAAAATTATTCCCTCGGTTTCATCTTATACCACACAATTTAGTAGGATTCCTTGAGGGTCTTTCCAGTAGAGGTACTCATCTGTAATACAATATTTTACTGCATAGAATTTCAGATACCTTGCTTGGGATTTAGATAAATGTTTTGTACACTCAAAGTTCATCAAGTAATAGATCATAATGTATTTATACCATTCATATTCTTGAAACTTTGTGTTTACCTTCATGGTATCACTTTGTGCATCTTGCACACTCTTTAGCTTTTCTTCTTTTGTTAATTTTGCAAAAAGATTCAAATCCAAGGCTTTGCAGCTTGATTCAGCTAACAATTTGGTTAGTCCTTATCCTTTTACAAATTTGGTAGGATTTATTTCCAGAGCATACTCTTGTATTTTAGTGATCCATTTTCCTCTTCTACCATCACTATCAGTTTGACAGAGAATATACTTTACTAATTTGTGTGGTACATAAGCAATGATTTTTTAATGTAAAACATAACATCTGAAGGATTTTAGTGCCTTTATCATTGCATAGGATTGTTTTTCCATTAATATGTATTTTAACTCAACATCTCTAAGTGCCTTGCTGAAAAATGAAATAGCTCTTGCAACTCTCTTCTTACTTTATTATATGTATATTCCTTCCTCTGTAGATCAAATATGGGTGCCTTTCCAATAGATTTCTTGACCCAATTATTGGTGCATAATTATTTCTTTGTTGCACCATCACCAGTTCTAGCTCCTCCACATGTGACTTCTTCTATTTTCAGCTAGCCATCGCACTCTTCTGCTTTCATCATCTGCACATTCTGGTTGTCCTAGTTATTCATATTCTTGTTTAGATTTTGTTTCTCAATCTGATTTTAATTTTGATTTTGGTTTTGATTTTGATTCCCCTTTTATTTCCATCTTGTGATCAAGAGTGGATAATATTCTATCACATGTTCCAGTTGTCTACAATATGTGCATGTCGAACAGGGGTTTTTGTTGTCTCATGCAAAATGTCCTTATTGGCCATAATTATAGGAGACGGTTGATCCTCTTCCTCCTTTGCTGAATCCTCCCCTACCTCAACCTCTGAATACCGCTCCTCCCATCTGATTGTAAACCCCTATTGGGGAATTATTTTGTGGTTTCCCACCTTTCGTCTCAACCTCTCCTTGGACCATATATGCATCAGAAGTACGCTCTAACATGAGTTCTCGTGCATGACAATCTTTCTTTTCATCTCCCACAAATCAACAAAAATTACAAAACAAACTGTTAGGAGCGCTCACATACTTCTGTAGTAAGGGACAAACTGTTGGAGGATGATTCCCTCTGCATATCTCACATACACCTCCTCCTGTTGGAAATGGATTTGGGGCTCTAGTTTCCAAATAATATATAAAGGCTAAACACTTGTTCTTATGATGTCCTTCTTATCTGTATTTGGTACACCATATTTCTTCTCATTTTTTCTTATCTTTAGCGATCTCATGTAGTTAAATCATCAAATATGCTAGCTGCAACTAGACTTGAGACATCCCTGCATTGTTCTCTCCTACTAGGGATGCTTCTAATTTCATGGCAAGATCCAATGCATTTGACCGTGATGAAATTTTATGTTGCATCAAAGGGTATATGTAACAATACCTCAGCAATGAACCACTCTTTATGCTTCTCCTTGTGAATCTAGAAAGTCAACATGTCCATTAACACTTTGAATCTCTTGTCAAAGTCCCAAACTGACTCATTCAACAATTGTTTGATCTCTCTCAATTCTATAATGCACCGCGACTTAGATTTAGGGTTTTTGAATTCTTTTATCATAGTGTCCTTGATGTCGGCTAATGTTTTGGCTTGTGCATTGGTATGATACTTCATGTACCAAGTAAGCACACAATATACGAATGTTGTTACTAATTGTGTGATCTTTGTATCCTCATCTGGGATTTGTTTGACTTCCCATATTTCTTGGAAAATAAAAAAAGTTGGTTTGGTTCTTCTTCTCCCAATCTGCGAAAAACATGCAACTTCAAAGTGGGGTCTATTGCCACCATTGTGTTCTGAATTGTATTAGTACCATACGTCAGAAACTGTTTCTGAGTTGTTGAATTAGTTCCACTAATTTGAATTCATGTACTGTTAACTTTACTCCCTTTACTAACTACAAAAATATGTGACAATACTTTGGGTCTTACCTCAGTTTTTGGAGATGCACGTAGGGTCATGTGTTTGATGTAGTTCCTGGAATAAGTAGGGATCTCCTTTTCTGGTGGATTAAATTGGTGGTCCTATTTTCTTATGGAGTATGATAGTCCTTTGACGTAGAATCCTATGTAGACATCTCTTTCTTCAAAATCATTATAATGTTCTCTTACCTCAACCACATTCCTCTTCCTACTTTCTTTACAAAAAAAATTCCCATCCTACAAAATTTTTGTCTCATCTATCGTTGCCTTTTATTCTTCTATTCACATCCTCAACTCATCCACTCTTCATTTACTCTTTTCTTTATCTAATCATATGATTATGTGGTCAACCCCTAGTTCCCCTATACGTGAGGCTTCTTAAGTATAAGAAGGATCTGACTGCAATGGCATAGTTCCTTTGTTGCACAACAACATCTTAATCCAAGTATATAATGACTTCAGAAATATTTTGGGGGTGCCTTTAAATAAATCCCTCTCAAAATCCTTGTATTATTGGGTATAATCTATAACATATTTTGTAACATAACCCCTTAAAACACTATCCAACTATATATCTACTGCATAGGATATCGAGTTACTTACAATATTGACTTGCTGGATTAGTTCAAGAGATCAATGTCCTTGTGTTGTCACGTTGAACCTTGGGTTCTATATGACCCACTGTAGCAGACACTCATACAAAATTATAGAAATTTCACTAGAGAACCACTCGTGATGATCTATGTATATATACTTATGTAACTAACATTATGTACTGATTCGAGAGTTCTTGTTCTGATATCTAGAAAGTTTGTACTCCTTGGATTGTACCTAATCCTCTATTTATTACTTCATTGGTCTCCATAGATTCATTCTCTATCCTCTATGATTCTATTAGTTATAGATCCCACTGATAATAGAACCATTTTTTGGTGCACAATGGGAAGACCTGGGTTTTACTGTAAACTCACCAACAAAACCCATGATACCGACCCTTTTGGAATCACCTACAAGAAGATGAAGTCTCACTTGAGGTATCAAAGGGGACTGCAAGAACCAAGCTTCCGCGGCGCTGAAAGGATATGAACATTCATGTTACTAATATAATAATTTATTCATTTAGGCATAGAAACACATAATTCATTCATTCAAAATAGTAACACAAACAGAGCATCCATGTGCGCACATAACATTCATCACATTAATCACATAATAGGATCAAAACAGATTCAATTCATTATCACCTTCAAAAACAATATTACAAACTTGTGAAACACACATCTGATCCATGTCAAGGACTTTACACTACCCATAATTACATAGCAATCCTTCATTAACTCCAAAAAACTAGCCCCCTACCCATAAACCCTTTTCGTATTTATATAACACAAAACTTGGGTGGATCCCATTATAAAGTGGACAAAAACGTCCAACAACTTCTAACTAACTTCCAAATTTTGTGCACTTTGGTCCATTGTTGAGTTGCCACACTGTCCATCTCCGGTGCATGACTCCCAATATAGGTCCAAAAACCTACTCCAACAATATCCAACATTTTTTTTGATAATTTTCTTTAGTTTTTTGTTGCTTAACTCAACGAGACCATTTTCTTATGGATACTAATTTGAAGCATGAGACAAGATGACCTCGTAATTGAAACAAAAAGATAATAAATCACCTGAACTAAAATCTTGGCCATTATTTGTAATAATCTTTAACTAATCACCAATTAAAGATGAATCCAATATTAACCTTAGAGGAAAATATGTTTGTGAATAGTTGAATCCTATGAACCAAAGGATATGAAGATGAATTCTGATCCAACACAATCTTATTCAAGCATGAAAAAATAACACAATGGAAATAGAAAATAGGAAAAAAACATTCAGAAGATAAAAGGAAATATAGACTGTAAAACAACAACACGAGAATCTGTGCTTTGAAAAGTTCTTACTTGGCTCTACAAATTTTTATTAACTTGAAAATGCTCAGTTACAAAATTCTTTTCGCTCTCATGGGTTCCAATCCTGATTACATTGCAAAACATGATTTTATACATCAAAAATCTCCTCAGGTTGATACCTAACTACCTATATTCTAAAAATAGGCTTCTTGTAACTGCGTTATTACATCTGTCATATTAACTAAAAATTAAATTTCCCTAAATATTAGAAAATATTTAATTCCACATTGAAGTGGACCTTTATATATTCTTTGCTCGACCATTCTGGATTAATGTCTTCATTGATGTAGCTTATATTTCATCCTTCCAAAATTTTCAATTGTTTTCCATTGATCTCCAGAAGAAATTTCATGACTTGCTGTTTCTTTAACCAAAACTCTCAAATCTCCATGATCCACATAAGAAATAGGAGTCAACTTGGCACCTATCATTCTAAATAGATCCAAAATTTCAAAATCCATGGGTAGTTTATCAATTATAACTTTCCCAGTTAGAGACTGATTCATATCCTCAAATTTTCTATGATCCATTCTAGCCTGAACCAATAGAGCAACTTGATAATCAAATTGAGATATCAATTAACCATCCTCATCCCAAAAGGAAGGGATTCCCTTCTAAAATAGCTATGTAAATAAGCCCTTAAAAGACTTTACCTACGGTAACATTTGATTAGCCTTAGATTGGACACTCTCAATATGATGATGCTTTCCAACAACTTTTCTTGCCCAAGTTATTATTGTGATTCTGTCGTCAATGCCCATTGTTTTTAATTCCTCTTCAGATAGAGTATTGATGAAATTGATAGTATTTTAAGTTGTCTATGCTGGCATTTTATCAAAAGTTTCCTTCATGACTTCATCTCTGTCTTTCTATACTGATCACCACTTCTTGATATTAATCCAATTTTGGTATTTTTGCAGTCTCTTGGTCTTCATCTTCAATATCAATTATTTTGAAAATATTCTTTTACGAGTAATTTCATCTTTAATGGGAGTTGGTATTATCATAGCAGCATATTTCATTATGGCAGAGGGATCTACTTGTATACTTTCTTATTTTTCTGCATTTGGTTGATATTCCATCAAATTATCCCTTTCATCTAATATCTCTATCTCTTTGTGATCAAATACTTTAAAGTTTATTTTCTTGTCTCCTCTGTGATATGATATGATGAGGATTATAATTGATTTTTGTGGCCTTCATAAAATTCATGTCCTACATCAATCACTCAATCACTGGGAGAGTATCTTTATTTTTCACAATAAAATGACCCACCTTAAAAATAAATTTGATCTCTGAAGCTTTTTTGAAATTCAAAAAGTGCTCATTCTCCACAATGAGCTTATGTCTCATAAATGCCATGGAAAAAACTCTGGGTTTTAGAAATGTGGGTAAAATTTAAGTCTCAACTTCAAAACCATATAATCTTATGAAAGTATGTTCCTTTAAAAGGAACCAGTCTCCAACTCTTCTATTAGGGTTGAATTGCAACACTTCTTCCATTTTTGGTAGAACTCTAGGTAGCTTATCCTGAAAAATTACTATGTACACTTCTGACATAATGAAGTTCATATAATTTAAAGTGTTGTTTCTTATCTCATAAGTGAACACTATCTCTATGAACTGTAAATTTTCCTCATTGAAGAATAGAAACATCCTGACTAAAGTGTCTGGTCATGTGGAAATTCACTAGCTATAAATGAATATTTTCAGATAGGAATTAATCAAATTTAAGGAAACGGTACTGACTGGACTTAGACTCAATCTGATGCATATTCAACCTAAACAACATACTCATTAAGACTTCAGGGACAAACCTATCACTATTCAACCCTAAACTTGGATCAACAGGGAGAGGACCCACTGTGACTCTTTATTAAACAGGTAGCATGCCTTAGTCTAAAATATCAACTGAAATATCAAGTTGATATTTTAGACTAAGGCAAAGGGAAAGAATCATTTTCAACTGAAATATCAATTCTTAGTCTTTTTTTATGGAAATACTTGCTTCTCTTCCACTTAGTATGCCTGTATAGTTCAATTATATTTTCCTCCATAAAATCTTCCATGTTTTAGGAAAATTATTGCGACACCTCTAATGCATCTCTAATGACCACGGAATTAATGGGGAATTTTTTTTTAGACTAGTTAGAATCCATTATAACTCGTTCCGACTGAGAATAGTTGTACGCACATCATGCAACAAAATATGGAAAATAGAGGGTTTGGTTTGGATAGAAATATTGGACAAGGGACCTATGAACGTCGTGTATATCAACTCCTTGTGTTTCTAAAGTTTTTGGTTTGTTCTTTAACTCATGCACAGGGCCAAAAAACACTATGCCAAAAACATCTCCATCCTTGTCCTAAAATGTTTCCTCTAGTTTATTGGATTACCTAACATGTGCTTCAACTTCATCTTCTCCTTCCATTTTTAAAAATATTTGGTGGGTTAATATATGTGGCCTACCTGGAAAATGGCGGCAGGAAAGAGTAGATCTGACTTGGCTTACAAATGTGTAGGCACATTTTTCCTTGGGTGAAAAATAAAAATGTTGTATTTCCACATGAATTTCCTTATATAATATTCGAAAAAAGCAGTTTTGGGATCATGGGAGGTGGCTTTTCCCTACCATGTTTTATCCAGTGGAATGATTCTTCGTTCACCATGTTGCAAGTGGCAAAAATCCTTCTATTTCTTTCCTGTTCCATCTTCCTTACAAGTTGAGAACGTGGAATGCACTCCAACCATCGACCTCCTTCCCCTATGATCCCGCACCGTAGATCACTTCCAACCTTTAACACGCTCCAATGGTCATTTCACTAGCATTCCCCAATGTTATATATCAAGCACTTTTCCCCAATGCATTCCCTGTATATCATTAATCTCATCATATCTCAGATCCAAACCATTAATTCCTTTACAAGGTGCTATAAGGTGCTTCATCCGCTCTCATTAGTCATTTTTAACCTAGCGCATGGTTCCATGGAATAGTTCATCCTCCTTTTAGCACCCTCCATGTTAGTTGTTCAATCATATCAACAAAAAATAGAAATATAGGACATCTCTTTACCTCAATCTCTTCTTCCAAGCATGTGAAACAAAAACTATTATAATAGGTAGTATGTGCTTGAATTTACTAGATTAATGTTATATTTTTCATAAAATTCAATCACTTTGACATATTTTAATGTTTTTGCATTGTCAGTGATTATCTTTCTTGGGCAGCCAAATCTTGACAAAATTTCCTCTTCAAGTAACCTCATGACTAGATACTCATTTGGCAGTCTAGTAGGCACTACTTCAACCCATTTAGTAAAATAATCAGTTGAAGTAAGGCTCCACCTATGTTGTCCATTGGAAGTAGGATTTACTTCTCCAATAAAGTCTAAACCCTATTGTTGGAATGTTCTTGATTATGTTATTGACTTCAAAGGAAATGGTCTTAGTTTCCATTTTCCTGCAAAGATTTGAAATGCAAAACAAGATCTAACAATTTGATTGGTATCAGCAAATAATCTTGGCCAATAATTCCCATCTCTGAGTACTTTATATGTTGTATCTCTCCATGCATGATGTATCCACATACTCCTTTGTGAAATTCTAAAATTATTCCCTCAGTTTCATCTTATACCACACAATTTAGTAGGATTCCTTTAGGGTCTTTCCAGTAGAGGTACTCATCTATAATACAATATTTTACTGCATATAATTTCAGATACCTTACTTGGGATTTAGATAAATGTTCTGGACACTCTAAGTTCATCAAGTAATAGATAATGTATTTATACCATTCAGATTCTTGAAACTTTGTGTTTAACTTCATTGTATCACTTTGTGCATCTTGCACACTCTTTAGCTTTTCTTCTTTTGTTAATTTTGCAAAATGATTCAAATCCAAGGCTTTGCAGCTTGACTCAACTAACAATTTGGCTAGTCTTTGTCCTTTTACAAATTTGGTAGGATTTATTTCCAAATCATACTCTTGTATTTTAGTGATCCATTTTCCTCTTCTACCTTCACTATCAGTTTGACATAGAATATACTTTACAACTGTGTGTGGTACATAAGAAATAATTTTTTAATGTAAAACAGAACATCTGAAGGATTTTAGTGCCTTTACCATTGCATAGGATTTTTTTCCATTAATATGTTTCTCAGCATCTCTGAGTGCCTTGCTGGAAAATGCAATAGGTTTCTCATAGCCATCATCATTCTTCTATAAAAGTAAAACAACAATGGTGTGTTAGAAGCAAAGGAAAATATTAAAAAAGGTTTGGAATAATATGGGTTGATCAACACTGGTGCTTCTCCAATGGATTTTTTAAAAGTTTCAAAGTCTCCTATGGATTCCTTACTTCATTTTACAACATTACCAGTTTGGGGCATGTTAATAATGGTTTTGATTTGTTCATCCAGATTGGGAATGAATCTTCTTAGAAAGTTTATTCTTCCAAGGAATGACTGGACTTCCTTCTTATTTCTAGGAGCTTCCATCTCTTGAATGGATACTACCCTTTCAAGGTATATTCTTACTCCATCCTTTGACACAATGACCCAATAACGTTTCTTCTTGCATAGAGAAACTAGACTTATTGGGATTCAGAGAAAGACTAAACCTCCTACATTTCTTAAATGTTTTCCTTAAGTGTGACAAATGATCATCATATTTTTTTGAAAATAATGTCATATCATCAAGATAAATCACTATGAACTTATATGTGTCTCCTACAAAGGAAATATATGTTGCTCATTGGAAATTTTCTCCTACATTCATTAGTCCAAAAGGAATTTGATTGTACATAAATGTTCCCAATGGAGTAGTATAGACAATATAGAAGAACTCTATCATAATTTTACAACAACCCTCTCACATTCTATTAACAAGTTCTCATTTGAAGTCTTAAGTCATAAAATAAATATAAAAACCAACCCTTGGTATGATAAAGATTGTAAAAATGTGAGGAGAGAAATTAAGGAAGCTCTTGATGAGTCTCTTAAAATTGACAAGATAAAAATATACAAAGCCATAACTAAAAAGAAAAAAATACAATATATTCATAAAAGACAAGAAAATATCTTACACCTCTCTAAGGTAGCTCCTAAGAAATTCTGGAGGCAGATTCTAGCTAGAAAAACTAAAGATAATAATAGAATTGCTTTACACGACTGGAATTCCTATCTTAAAAAGATTTATGAATCCCCGAATGTCATAGACAACTTTGAAACCCTGCTCAAAATAGTAGAAGTTTTCTCATTAGAAGACATAGATTTTGGGGTTAAGTGTTTGGAAAATGGAAAAGCTAAGGACATTGAAGGTTACCAGGCATAAATCTTGAAAATTGGAGGCCCTGTCCTCATCCATCACATCCACAAGATTTTTAGTCAACTAGTCAAGCAAGGGTTCCCTAAACCTTGGACTCAAAGCCTCATTATCCCTATTTTCAAAAGTGGGGATACAAACAACCCCTCTAATTATCAGACAATTATGATTATCCCCCTCTTAAACAAGTTATATGGTATTATTTTGGAAAAGAATATCAACAGATGGCTTGAAAGTGAAGGTAAGGGAGCTAAAGGCCAAGCTGGTTTTAGAAGGAAACAATCAACAACAGACCATGTCATTACGCTTAGGATAATTGTGGAGGAGTGTTGTAATGATAGATCCAATCTCTTTTGTTGATTTGTGGAATTTAGAAAGGATTTTGATACGGTACCTAGAAATGACCTATGGAATAGATTAGAAGAGCTAAAGGTTCCTTTCAAGTTGAGAGAAGTCACAATAAGGTTATACGAGAATGTAATCACCAAGTTTAAGAGCAATAAGGGGTGGTCGAGAGATATTAAGTGTAATATCGAATTTAAACAAGGTTTCCCCCTCTCCCCTACCCTATTTGGAATTTACATCGATAAGCTAGAAGTTTGTTTAGAAGAAGCAGGTTGTGTAGACATGTTCTTGGCTGGAATAGTCATCATCCTTATTATCTATGTTAACGATATTGTTCTTCTGGCAAGGTGTCCATATGATCTTTATAAGAAATTACGACTTCTTAAGGATTTCTACTCTTCCATGGGTATGACTGTCAATAATGAAAAGAAAAAAAGTTATGATTATCAAATCCAAGAAGGACACTTACACTAATTGTGTGTATGACAATAGCATCTTCGAGGAAGTGTCTTCTTACAAATACCTAGGAATTGATATTCATCACAAGCTCAACTGGAACTATAGCATTGAGAAAAGGATTAATGGAGGGTGGAAAGCTTACTTTGGTCTTGAAAATAATTGTAAAGTAGCAAACCTTGTGATGTGGGATAAAAAGAAGCTCCTCTTTGAAACTCTAGTCACTCCTGTTATCTTGTATGGGTGTGAGGTTTGGGGTTGCAACATCTCTAGAGAATATTGGAAAAATATTGAGCAAATTCAGAAGCATTTTATAAAGTATAACCTCAAATAAAATCAATACACCATATCCTATTCTCCTTATAGAAGTGTTTATTTCCCCTATCGAGAGCCTAGCTATGACTAGGCTCCTTTGTATAAGAACAAAATCAATAACATGGGAGACCATAGACTTCCCAAAATATCTTTTAATTCCAGCCAAAACCAACTAAGGCTCAAGCAAGGTTGGTATAAAGATACCAGGGCCTGGTTAAACCACTGGGATATCGATGAAAATATTGCATTGCAAAATATTAATAACATCAAAATATTGTTACTTTTAAGCTTAAAGAGAAACTGTGGTGTAAGAAATATTTAGAGGCTAAAAGAAAATTAAGATATTATAAGGAGATCATCAACCCTACTCTAGAAGATCAAAACTATCTCTCTGTTTTAACCAGTTCAAAGAAAAAAACTAATATATCCAAGATAAGAACGAACTCTCATGAGCTCCATAGTGAAACAGGTTGTTGGATTGTTCCTAAAATACCATGGGTGGAAAGGATGTGTTGTCTTTGTGAGAATAGGAACATTGAAGATGAAAATCACTTCCTCTTAGAGTTCCCTGCATACACCCACATTAGATCTCTGTTTCATAATATTTATTGCAATAACGACCTTCCTAGCCTTTTAACTTGTCAAAATTATAGGGAGCTCGGGACATCTCTCACCAAGATCTTTGAGCATGGGAAACAATTTTAAAACAAAATAATTAATTGGTTTCTTTAGGTCCGATAGACCAAAGTCTGGTCTTAGTGGACGATAACAATCATCATCATCATCATCATAAGTAAAAGCAGTTTTTTCTCTATCCTGCTTGTGCATAGCCACCTGATTATAACTTGAGAACCCATCTATCATGGAAATTATTTTGTATCCTACCACCTTCTATAAACATTGGTCCATTTTATGGAGACGATAATTATCTTTTAGGGATCATCTGTTCAAGTTTCTAAAATCAACACATAATCTGATTTCACCACTCTTTTTTTTAACTGGAACTAGATTTGCAACCCATTCAAAATATCTTAAAGTAATTATTATTTTGGCATCCAATAATTTCCTTATCTCTTTTTCTATAATTGGTAGTAGGATGGGGTTTCTTTTCCTCAAATTTTGCTTAAATGGTTTGGTTCCATGATTCAATGGAATATTGTGTTCAATTATGGATGTATCATATGTTTTTAAATCCTCATATTTCCATGCAAAGGCATCAATATAGTATTTGAACAATTTGATGTACCTTTGTTTTGTCTCTTTTGGTAACATCTTGGACAATTTGATATTGTTAGGTTCACTTTCAGTGGCAATTTTTACTTCTTCCACATCCTCTTCTTTAAGATGGATAACTGGCTTGTGAGGTATATCTTTGTTATCAAACAACCTTTATAAAGGGACAAGACCTTTAGGTATGAAAATATTTTTCAGTTGCATGAAAGAAATTATAGATCAAATCCCATACTGCATTCCTATACGCTCTCATTATGGGATTATTTGTCTAATAATTTTCTTTTATTTGTTGCACTATCAACTCGGAGTCTCCAAAAACTACAATCTAAATTACTCACATTCTTCTTGTTGCCTCCAATCCCAAAATTAATGCTTCGTATTCAGCCAAGTTGTTTGTGGTTTCAAAAATAAATTTAAATGAAAGAAAGAATTTTTCTTTGATAGGGGAAATAAGAACTACACTAGCTCCATATTCCTCCTTGGTAGGATATCCATCAAAATACATGTCCCAGATTTGGTCGTGTGTGTGCTTAATATCTTTCATAGGACACAAAGGATACATTTCTTTGCTATAACCACTTCCTCCATGCAACATACATCAACACATATCATCTTCTACAATATATATAGGGTATTTAATAGGAATAATTCCCTCACTTAGCACATATGCATACCTAGATTCTCTATACAGTCTTTTATTTCTCCTGCAAATAAAGGAATAGTTGCATATTTCATGCCCATCTTCATAGTTCCACCCATTCGCTTTACACAAGTCCTTAACAATAACATACCATATATCGGTGGAACGTCAACTACTACAACATTAAGCATAATTCTTTTAGGTGAAAGATATGCTAAGGAAACAACCAAATATTTGATTATTCCAATTCATTTCACAAGTTTTGAGTTGAAACTATAAAGTTCATGATAGGGCCTAGTTACTTCCAGTCCTAATTCTTCTATTATGATTTGAGGCATGAAGTTATGAGATGCTCCAGAATCAAGCATACAATTATGTATAAATTTTTCATGTAGGCACATAATGATATAGAATGGTGGAATGTAATATGCTTCATCATCTATAGTAGGGTGATTGGGTATTCACTTAGTGAAACCATGTCATAGCACCTCCATTCATGGGATATTAAATAATAATACCCCTAATTTCATTAGATACTGATAATTAATTACAAAAATTATTTTGTTGAGACCCCATCCCAATACATATTTCCAATTAAAAAAACCTTATTTTTATGATATATTCCTTATTTTTAATAGAAAACCCTTTTTATACCCCCCATACCCTATTCCCCACCCCCTAATACCTACAATATATTGACCTTATTTTTCATAATTAAAAAACCCCCTTTATGATTGAACTTGATAAGATATTGCTCAATAAGGTGAATCCCCCGTGAGTAGGGCCTACCTCAATTTCAGGACTCTCATCAACAAGATTTATACTATCATATCTAGAGCCTTTTCAATATGCTTCATATATGCTGTATTTTTTGCAAGTTCAAACAAAGGGATTGAAATTCTCAACTTATATAGTTCATGTTCAAAATCAAATGGTTGAACCAATTTATTTGGTTCATTCTTTTTAGGCTCAAATTTCTTAGGCTAAGGCCCTTTTCACTGATTTTTTGAGGAGAAAGGGGCGTAAAATTCACCCCTGAGGTATATGGAGGATCATATTTGTTTTGAATAGAAAAAGGCGTTTCAAAAGGGGTTGGTTTATCATATTCTATAAATGTTTTGGTTTCTTTGGATACTTTCTTAGGAGTGGGGGCTGGAGGTTGTTTTTCACAGTAATTTCTTCATCTAAGAAAGTACGTTTGATTAGAATTCACTTCATTTTGATAGGCTTATTCAACTAAAAAAATTTCATACTCATTTTGAGTTAGATGTATCATCTGATTATCATCATATTAAAAAAAAAATTTCCTTCAGGAGGCTTGATAAATTCTTTATCGAGAGGCAAATCTATCACATGATCTGCATCATTTGGTCTGATAGGAGGTTGTATGGGAGGATCTTGATTTCTCCTTTATTTGTTTAAAATTTGAGAATTGAATGGTCTTATAAACTAATTTGGATTTATTTATCCAATATATTGAGGATTTCTTTGATTATTACCTTCAATTTCAAGTCTAGCCAATTTGTTAAACAAAACTATCAATAATTTGGTAATCTTTTTCTATTTTATCCTCTTGGTTTTCTTTAATCTTATTTTTATTTAAGGTTTCATCCTCATTTTTAGGATTATTCTTCTCAAAGTCTTGTTTATGTTTGATCTTACCTTCTATTGGTATATTAGCTTCTACATCTAAAGCATCATCTTGCACGATTTCTAGTGTAGATGAGCTTTTTCTCTTAACATCATAAAAAAATTAAATTCAAAAACCCCAACATAAGTAACGTTGGCAGCATTTTGTGTTGGTTTTATATCATTTAGAATTCTATTATACATATTATTAAATCTTTTATTAAATTGTGCTACAGTTTCACCATTATTTCTCTTCAAGGAAGAAAACTTAGTGAGGTAGTATGTACTATCCCTTTTTTCTCCCCAATGTCTTTTAAATGATAGATGTATATCATTCCAAGAATCAATAGAGTTAGCATGCAAAGTTCTGAATCGGTTTCTTACTTATCGTTCAAGTGTTTGCATAAACAACCTCATATAGACATCAACATCCTCTATTAAAAAATTATCAGTGAAATTCTGAAATTTATTCATATGTTCTTTACCTGAAATATCTTCTTCTCCATCATGTTTAGGTAAGAGTTTCAAATAATGTTTAGGCATATCATGCAATTTTTCAGGGAGATTTAAATGACCATATCTTACTACAATCCATGGGTTAAGATGTGGTGGTGAGCCTCCTTTGCCTCTTCCAGCCATATTTGGAATATGTACTGCAGTAGGTTGTAAAGGTGGGGTGAATGGAGGTATTTGAGGTCCAAGATAGGAGTGAGTAGGTCTTAAAGAGCTAGTTGAGTGACATGGAGTTGAAAACAAAGGCTCAAGAGTAGGATTTAGAGGAGTTCTAGGAATATTTATGGCATTTTATTGATTATTCAAGTCTTGAAATCTTTCTCTATTTTTACTTGAAGTAGATATTAAAGGATAATTTCAAAGTGAAACATCTCTTCCTTGAGGTGACCTTATGTTCCTCCAATGGATATTGAATCTAGTAGGTTTAGCTCATTTTTCTATTGATTTTTTTTTGTGTTCCTTTTACCAGGATCCATCTTGTTTCAGTGGAATCGCCAAGTAAACTATTCAACTGGTGATGTTTGGTTCTGCTTCTCCATACAAAATAAAAATGTTTACTTTGTTGCACCTAAGGAAATATTTTCTTCAAAAGCACTCCCCGACAATGACGCCATTTCTCTTGTTATCTCCTAGAGTTTCCTTATGTTGAAGGGAGGACAAGCCCATGCATGACAGGGATCAAACCTTAACAATATTAGAGATAAATCAAAATATGAATAAATGTTTGAGTCATTACTAAAAATGCTCAGGTTATTTAACATTTTATTGTGGATAAAATTAGAATTGCAAAGGAAATTTAACAGAGGAATTAGATGGATTTGGGCAGAACATATAGGAAAATGATGAAAGAGGAATGAATGAAGACAAATCTTGGACCAGAGGAAGTACTAACGGGAAAATTTTCTAAAGACAGATAATCAATCAATGTACTGAGATGAATTTAGCAAAATTCAATAATTCTTCACAATTTGCAAGGCATTAACATGATATTCATACATTTTTACAGTAATTCATCTCACAAAAACACATATACATAAATATTTTCCATACATGTAGCCAGTACAAGCTGAATTAAAGATCATTTACAGAATCAAAAGAACTTTAAAATTCTAAGATGATATCCAACACTTAAATATGAAGAAAGAATCAATGACTCTCAAATCATACCAAATACTATTGCACTCACTGTATTATTTTTCTCATGAATCCTCACAAATAAGTGAACACATAATAATATAGATAGAAATAACAAGCTACAAGGCTCCATTTCATCAATATCAAGCTAAAATGCTTCACATTACAATAGTATGCACCGACTCAACAATATAATAAAGAATACTTTTAATTCTCAAATTTCTAGCCTTTTGCTCATATACTTATCTTACATAATTATATTTCACTCTGAGCTGCCTAAATTTAGTTTGTAAATGAATGGAATCATAACATAAAGAAACAATTTGTCCACTATTTAATTTTTGACATCAAAATTATTACATTTACATAAACTAATATTCAATTCTTCTTGTGTCCTCCACCTTTCTTCTTTCCTCGTATTGGTGATTGTTGACCTAGAGGTGTGGAATAACTAGTTGGCATGAAAAATTGGCTCATTCTTCACATCATCTCATTGAATGTAGGATCTCCAAGATGTACATATCCTCTAGGTGGCATGAGTTTCAGAGGGGTTTTATGCCCTGCATACTACTACGCTAATGGTGCTTTCCTATACTATTGAGGCGGAGGAGGAGTATGATGAATTGTATATTGTTTTTGTGAATATGACAAAGGAGTACTCTGATAAGGATTCTATTGTTGAGGTGGTACATATAGTTTATGATATCTTACTACAACTTCCAACCTTTACCCATTGGTATGTTATTAGCCTTTAGGTTCTCCAATGTTATTTATGTTTCAGAATGCCTCTCATAAGTGGTCCCATATCCTTAAGATTAATTTTCAATCTTGTCCAAATGTGGAAAGGATGTCTTAGTCTTTCAAAGGTTTGATCTCCCCTAATGATTCCTTCTAGCTCCTCTTTGGGATATTCATTTCTCTTATCCTTTAACTTGTTCATATATTCCTCTTTTAAGTAGAATTCTGAGTTTCCATCCCATAATAGAGGTAATCCTAACTTTGTAAATCCATTAAACATAGTTTTGAATGCTTTTATATCATCAACCAGCACATTTGTGCTATTTTTCATCACCCTGCATAGTGTTTGTTTCAACATCATCTTTTTGCAATCTTTATTACATGGGTTATGTTGATCAGCTGCAAATATTCCAACTCCTTATTAGTTCTATTATTCAAGAAGTCAATGGTTTGTCTAGCTTGTGTAGGATTTTCTCTAAATGTTGCATTTACCTGCTGTATTTCATTCATTACTGATTTATATACCTCCATTTTTGCAGTCAATAGGGTCATGAATTCCCATTTGTCATTAAATATTCTAGCAATTCTATCCCATATTTCTTGTGTAGTTCTTGTTAACAATTCTCGTCCATGAGAATCCATATTTAGTGATGTGACCTAGATTTTTAGATCATCAATTTCCCTTTTCAAATTAGATATGTCATCTTATAAGTTATTTCTTGATGGCATCATTCTCTAGATCAACAATTCTATTATTTTTATGGGTGACGTCATCCTTGAGATCTTTTATTTTAGTTTGCATATATTCTTCAATTTTAGCTGTCTCATTTGTGGTCTAATATTCTTCCATGGAATCTACATCAACCACTTCAACTAATGGTGGTTGTGTGACAATCTATTTGATAGTTTTCTTTGAATTTGTTTGCATTTGTACATGCTTTGTCACTTATATTGTCATGGTAGAGGATGGCACACATTTTTCTCTGTTATTCCTTTGAAATTGCAAGGTAGCTATCTGGGAAGTTAATTCATTTATCTTCTTATCATTCTCTTATACCCATGCTGTGTATTTTTCTAAAATAGCTAATAATTTCTCTTTTTCTCTTTCTACCTGATGTATTTTAGTTGTTTCTACTAGGTTTACATTTGGTATTTTCAATTGAATCTTAAGGTTTGCAATTTCATTATCTTTTTTGGCTATCAATGCTTTGAATTGAGACTCGTCATCTAGTTTGGAAATTAAATTTGTTATCTTCTCCTCAAGATCATTGATCGTTATTTTCTTGGCCCCAGTTTTCCACTTCTCATCTTTCAGGAGATCTCCTACTTTGTTAAGGTATTTTTCCGATAAGTTTCTCTGTCTTGGTGTCCTTTACTACTTTTGCACAAATCATATCACTGGTTTGTTTGAAAAAGTATACTTTATCAAGCTGGTTAAAAAAGGACCAGTCCAATACCTGTTATGTAGCTTTGTAATCTTTCATACTGGTAGGCCTAGGAACCATGGGATCAACTACTGAATATCTAAATGTGTCACTGAAACTGTTAAAAGCCTTTTATTAGTAGGAATAGCTTGCAACCTGTCTTCATTTACACTTTGTACACTGCTCTTTCTAATTTCCCTGTAGATATCTTGTAAATCAATTTGCACCAGTATAGGTCTTGTTGGAGTTATTTATTTGGATTTATAGGGCACTGTGAACTCCAAGGATGGATAGGGAATCATCCTACTTGGTGTTTTTTTTAATAGTATTGTTGATTTGTCTAATCACCAATATCTTTAGACACTTCATCTATAATTTATCTTATGGCTAGTTCCTTGGCCTCTTCTGTAGGATCAACTCTTTGCTTTTTGGCTTTAGGATATTACTCATCTTCATCTATTTCCATCTCATCTTCCCCTCTTTTTTGTCTTACTATTTTCTCAGGCTTGCTTAAAGTTGCTTCTTCTTTCAGAGTTTGTTCAACCTCCTCCTATCTATTTTTAATAACAACCCTCACTAAGATAGGCCTAGGAGTTGGTTGATAGCCTACATTCTTATTCTCTTTCCTTTGTTTTGATATTACTCCATGTGGATTATATGCAACTACTTTATCTTTCTCCAAGCTTAACTGTTCTGAAAATCCTTCTAGGTAATGTACAACACTTATAGATCTTATTTGGAAGGGGACCACATGTTTTGGAATACGAAAAGATTTGTGTTACTTCACAATTCCAAAATGCAACTCATCTGATAAAAATATTTGAATGGTGTATACCATTGCCAGGATTCTCATTGTCAATAACGTGGTTATATTGTAGGGTTTCCATTCAAATCAATATATCCTTATAATAGTGTGATATTCAAAGATGAACCAATCACCAACTCTAGTTTCTGGTGTGAATTGCATCCATTATTTTCCTTCTCTAGGCATTCTAGGAAAATCTATCCCATGGATGACCATATATGCAATTCTCATGACCTTGTTGGTGAAATCTATGAAATTTTAATTGTTGGACTTCCTTGTAAATATAGGTTCCACTCATATACAACAATTTCCATGTATACCTAATTGGTCATATTCAATCCTAGACTTTCAAAATATTTGGAATTTTGGTGAAGGAACAAGAAGAATAAACATGATGGAAACCTAAATATCTCCTAACCAGGAAATTATTTTAACTGTTGGTTGAGAATCTAGGCTATGAAAGCATGAGTATTGTATTTAGGAGTTTTTCCTACTAATGGTTGTAATTGTGAAACAAAACCTAATACAAATTCATCCACCTCATCATCGTTTTCATATACTAATATGGAGCACAATAGGGAAATGATATTTCTTGCCTCAAGTTTGAACAAAATAGTTTTAAATGGAGGTTTTGGGTTTATGGATACCATTCTGGCTTCCATATAATAGTTCAAGATCATGGATTTTTTAGTTGTGCTTAGGATTTGGTATTGCAATGCCAACTCTCTTTCTCCAAATGGTATGAGGTCTTCTTCTTCAGGCAAGGAAAAATTTCTTCTAATGCTTAGAGCATCAACATTCACATGACTCTATTTCTATCGGAGGAAAAAATTGTTCTTTGGATTGGTGAGTAGCATACTAAACACCACACTATAAACTCAGGGAAATGCACTACATGAGGATAGATAGAGTGTATTAGTTTTGAATTCCATAACTTGTGAGGGTCTTGGTTTGTGGATTCTATGTAGTGGGATTCATCCAAGTTTTGAATTAGGTCTGAATGGGTGATTACTAGGTCTTTAATATAATCTTGATGGTCGAAAATTGTGGAATTTTTGGATGGTATGGAATTGGGAGAAGCTTCATAGGTTAGTTTTTCCATATTATCCATTTAAATTCATTGGTTGGGGGATGATTTAGTAGTTTCTGGGATTAGGGTAAAACATTTTCATTATTTGACAATAAAAACAAAACACAAGAAGGTTAAAAATGGTTTACCTAGTTAGATGGCATGGATGGAAGCTTTTGTATGGGTGTCTAACTTGGTTGTTGACTCAAAGTACTATGGAATTCAAAGCTTTGGTTCACAGGTTTTCTAAGTGCAAAAACAATAATGAATAGTATAACGAATAAAAATTGACTTTTAATGTGTTTCGCGTTTAAAAAGACACTTGGCGGGATGTTACTGGATGGGAGAGTGAGTGATGTTGCCTCTAACAATGGGCCTAGTTGGTTAACACAGCCTAAAAAGATGGCATGTACTGATAGTGGGGTCACTTATTTATTCTATGCAGAAAACTATCTGGTTTCCTAGAGTGGTAACACATACTCGCCCGAGCAATTTTGAGAAGGCCCTCAAGCATGAAAAAACAATAAGGATTGGCCATGTGCTCTTGGGCAGTATTACCTTTTGCACATGGTTAAGTGTTGGAGACATTTTCCCACCATGCACACTTAATTTGGTCAATTTGACCTTGTTAAACCACTATCCTAAGTTTTATTGACTTAATCAGCATCAGATAAGCACACTATGACATTAGCATGAGCACACCCACGCCTACCTTCAGTCAAGGAGGCTAACTAATCCTTCTCTTTCATTCGGGGAGGCTAACTGTAGCACTCCAAGGGTGATCTAAGTGTCATAAATACACCTAATTGCTAACTGATGCTTACAATCAGTTAAGTTGAGTGATGAAGGTGCCTCCATTCATTATTTTTATTATTTTATTAATATTTAATGATCTGGAGTCAACAGGGGCGCCTCCAACCACCTCTGATGGCCAGTTTGACTTTAGTTAACCTCATCGAGGTTCATTGGAGTTAATGATGCACTACCACTTGTTGTTTGGCATGCAGTGACATGTTTATGAGCTACTTTCAGTTAGACTCAATCATCCATTGCACTCTGACTTCAGTTAGGACTCAGTTGAGTCAATCTGCACTTGATCAGTTGGTTAACTAGTGTGTTTACTCTGGCTTACAGTTAGTTAAGCTACACCCATTCATTCAATTCGAATGAACTCCTTGGGAATTCGAATTTTCTTGGAATTCATGCATATTACATGATCATTGCATTGTATTATTTATTATTCATTTGATTATACAGAGCTGCTGCTCCAATTGTAGCACCATTATGCCATTTTCATTCTTAATTGTCTGAAATCTCTTATGAGACTGTGTTTTTGTCCCTAGATTACTGTGACATATTAATATTAAGTCCCTCCATCTTACATGCACTTTATGGATGCGCTATTCATCTTCGTCATTTCTATATGCGTCTATATGTATTTATTTGTAATTGTGGCATTGATTTTCCTGCATGTTTCTGTATGTGTCTATATGTATGTCTTTGTAATTGTGAATATGTATGCAATTATTATCTTGGTTGCATTTATGCACATATTCATGCACATAAAAGAATAATTGAAAAGAACACAAATGCACAAAGATTAATTGTGAGACTTGTAAATTATGACAATTGTGTATGTCATAATCCCAAAATGAAGTCAATTAAAAGATTTGTTTAGCAACAACTATGTGTGAAAGTCCCACAATAGTATTGGAATATGTGTGTCTTAAACTAAAAAGATGAATTGCAAATGTGGCACACTGACGCAAACATTAACTTGTCAGAGATGCAACTCAGTGGGACAATATCCAAAGTAAACAAACTTCACCAAGTGGACACATCTCTTGAGTTAAGAATATTAAAAATAAGAAATAGATTGATATGGTTAAATAAGTTTGTAAGAAATGAATATCTAATTGTTTGACAAGCTTAGGAGTTTTGTTTTTCAGGGTATAAACAAATTTTTTATCGCAATTGAATATATTTTTACGAAGCTGCAGTGCAATATGAGAAGCACTAGATGATAGGATACTCAGAGTCTAGATGTGCGAATGATTCTTCTTAGTAAGACATTTTTCACAGAAAATCAAGTATCACTAAGATGAGATTCTTCTGTAAACGTAGAATGTCGATCAACTAAGAACATGCAGATCACTGTTATCTTTGCACATCATATTTTGAAGAACAGTTTGACATGAAAATATATATGTAGACACATAGACACAGGTTGAAGTTTGTTTGTATTTTGGATGGCTGTCAGATGCAGATACAAAGACACAAATCAAGAGTTGCGACGATTGCTTAATGTGAAAAAGGAAGACATAGATCTGAATTGTTTTTTGGAAATTATCTGACGCAGATACACAGAAGTAGCTAAGAATAATTCAGTAGTTAAAAAACTTGAAGAAAAACATTTCTCTACTTGTCACACAATGATTTTTCATATCAGGGAGGTCAGACAGGGAAACAATTAGGGGGCCGAAACATCCTTCCAATTAGTGCTGGAAAATACAATCAGGGTGCAACGACATCCTTTCTGTGGATGCAAATAAAATTCAGGGGATTATAATCTCCTTCCAGTGGATGTTGGAGAACAGAAGGAAGTTGTAACTTCCACACCTAGTGAGTGCAGTTCTTCCATATATTGGAGCTTGAAGCCACAAGTTGTATTTTGCATGACCAGACTGATATTTGTTCAGGTTGGTTCTTGGAGATCGTGAGTTGAATCTTACACAGATAGAAGTTGTTGCAGGTTGGTTCCAACAGACTACAAGGTGTACTAGAGATCAAGTTAACATCTGACATGAGTGGGTGCTCATGTTTAGAGACTTTAATATCTCATTGATGTAACTATTCATATTCATACATATTTATAGATATACATTTTTTCTCAAGCATTTGTGCGCTGCTCAGTTTATTGTTGTGGTTTCTATTAAGTTTTTGAATAAGGAAAAATGTGCATAATTATGCATATCTGCGCTATTGCTGATTTATCCCCCACTCTCAGTGATGATTTAATACAAACAATTGGTATCAGAGTGGGTGTCTTCACTAAACATACAACCATCTGGAAGACTGATCCAGCTTAAATATTGATGAGGCATCATGGCTATGAGAAAATGACAATAAAATGAATCCTTCAATTATGCAAGCAAGAGATATCATTCACACAAAAGGAAATACTATATAAGAAGTAAAACAAGTGGTGACCAATTTCATGCACACACTAAAGAGGAAAGAAGAAGAATCAAAGACATTAGCAGCATATATTACCAATTAGTTGTAGGAAATGGATGAACAATGTAAATCTGAAAAAATCAAGAGATACACACTAGAAGAAAAATTGGACCAAGCTACAACATAAAACTAGAAACTATCCAAGGAAATCTCTCTTCTAAGAAAGAAGTTGGAAGATACGGAGGAAGACAAAAGGAAGGATATTGCAAATTCAACTGAAGTAATTATGTCTCTAAAATACCAGCTTCAAAAACTTCAACGAAAAAGTGATGAACCCTGCAAAATGATTAGTGAACATTGAAATAAGGTTCAAGATAAACAACATGCGATCATCATGCGTAAAGAAAGAAATATCAATTACAACAGATCACTTAATGAAAAGAAAAGGAAAATGAAATTAAAAGAGCTAGAAATTAAAAGACTACAAACCTAACTCAAGACAAATAAATGGTTCACCAAAAGCACAAAATTGCTAAGTGAAATTGTAAGAAACCAATGTGTTCCTACCCATAGATTTGGTGTAGGATGTAAACAAGTAGACATCGAGAGACAAAAGGAACCAAGAAAGGTCATTATGTGTTGGAAGTGCACAAAACCAAGACACGGTGATAAAAACTATAAAATCCTTACCTGTTATAGATGCAACAAAGTAGGTAATAAATTTAGCAACTACAATTCACAAAAATTCCAGAGAAAGAAGACCAGTAAGGATGGACCGCTAATCTCTCCTAAGAAAAATGACCCATATCGGGAGAAGCATATGGTATGGAAAAGTAAATTTGTTAATCCTAATTCTTTCCCACAAACGGGAAGTATGGACAACAAGTAAGTATGCACTTTACCCCCTGACTAATCCATGAGTATACACATCAATTGCAGTAGGACATGTGTGCTGAAGTATACTACGAAAAAATGGGATAGAGCGTAGTCTCAATAAAATTTAGTGGCAATTGATATTGGGTGGAATATGAATTTATTGAAGGAAAGTGGTTAACTGAATTTGGACCACTTCAATCAAAATTTTGAGATACTCAAGGAATCCCTTTCTCCAAGATGGACCAAATCTAGGGAATACCGCAAAGCAAAAAATATTTGAACAATGCAAAATGGTAAATGGTCGTTATAAGGAGTAAAAATTTCCAGTCAAAAATATTCTCGCGATAGTCGTAATACTGTGAAAAGGAGATTGAAGTTTGAATCCATGGCTCCCAAAAGATAGTAAAGATCAAGGAAAACATCAGAAGATATGATGAACGAACCCTTTCAAACCTCTAGTGGATGCTTCTCAAAATCCATTGAAGAGATTCGTGATTATATTCCCTCAAGAAAGACATATGCTCCATATGTGAAACTCCCAGATTTTGAAGATCTAAAAGTTTTGGCATGAAAGGGTACCAAAGGGGTGATAGATGAAGAAGGATTGTATGGACAACTGCATAAAATATCCTATGCAGACTATGACCTAACTCACAAAGAAACATTTCTTGGTTTAATCCAAGATATGTATCTTAATAAAATAACCAGTCCATATCCCAAAGCACCAGTTGTCATGGAAGTTTAAACTTGGGAAGAAGGGTTGGAAAAGATAGGAACTGAATCTATTAGATATTTCATACTTCATAAAATCCCCACCAGTAAAGGTATGAGAAAGACTACTACTGCCATAAGTGCATGATGGTTTTTTATGTATGGATAGGCCAATTCTAATGAATTTTGAACTAATAGAGACAATCACCAGATTGCATGCTACTAGGGAAGATATAAACCCTCTCATAGATAGAAGTCAAGAAAAGGATTTTGGTTAGAGGATGGCTGAGAAATATGGAACTAAGTGAGAAAGCAGAGTATTTTCAGTCGCATAAATCAAAGATGATGCAAGAAGGCTCATGGTATAACTACTCACCTGCAAAGTTTTTCAAAAACTTCACCCAGACCAAGTATTAGCAGTAGTTATTGTAGCCACAAAAAAATGTGTTGTTGGCATACAAATTAAACGATCTACCTTTCTATTGAAAGAGTTCATCAATGATTATATAGAGGCACAAGAAAAAGTTAATCATTTTCATTTGGCACTTGTATTTTGATATGTATAGATCTTATCAGTTGGAAGGGATTAGAAGGGGGTCATTTCTTTGATTGGAACAAAAATCCATTTCAAGGAGCTAGGTATACAAATTTGTGTTTTTTCATGATTCTAGAAAGACAGAAAGATAATAACATCAATTTATTCTTATATGGCGAAGAAATCAGAGAGATTCTAAAAAATAATCCATGAATAAATCCTTAGGTAGTGGAAGATTTTAAGGACTTCGTACATTGCAGTATTGGAATGCATCATTTATACATTCAAGCCAAAAGAGATCTTGGAAAATAGTGGTTTTCTTCCAAATGTGTCTATTCAAAAGAAGATATCGAACATATTTTTTAGAAGTGGGATTCAGTGTGGAAAACCCCATTGTTGGAAGAAAAGGAGTTCCAATAGCAAGTACAACTGAATAGGGCCTCACCCATAAAAGAGAAATCTTCAAAAACCTCTTCTCAACAAGGTTATAATGAATCAACTTGAATTGTTCCAGTGGAAAATAGAAAGGAAGCAGGTCTGTCAGAAGGAACCTAAAGGAAGAAGAGAAAAGTAAGTAAAACAAGGGAAAGTCATTCATTGACGAAAAATGAGATAGAGAAAATCAGGCTAGAGACTAGAAATGTACTTGACAACGTATTGGAGAATATGGCGACGAAAGACGATATTGAAGAAATTGCATCCATGCATGAAGAACCCATATTGAAGAAAGAAACCTTAGCAAAAATAAAACAATTATTTTTGAAAGCAAGGGATGAGAAAACTACTAAGAAAATACCTTTAGTGACACATTTGGAAATATGCCAAGATGTCCCAACAAGAGGAGAAACATAATCGCATCAGCTCGTGAGTATCTCATCCACAGCCCTAATTCTTCCTCAAGACATACAAAAGACGGTAAGCAATGTTGATATGAATATATCATTCATGTCTATGAGTACGATGTATGCATTGCACACCACTATTGCATAAGAAATTAGGTGGAGACATGAAGCCACTATAGCTGAGTGGTATAAGAGTCTAAGTGAAAAGGAATCTTTGCAACAAGAATGCTTCGGTTTAAAAACAAAAAATGAGTAAAATACCTAGAGAGAACAAGAGTTGAAGATGGAATAAAATGAAGTAGTTATTAAAGGTGATCTCTTAAAGCAAGAATTTGGAAAGGCTCAACAGAAAACTCAAAGATTGCAGAAATTTGTGGAAGAAGTGTATAACATAATTCCAGAGCTTCATTCTGATATGGATGAATCTCCAGAAGGAAAAGTCATGAGGTTAGCAGAATTAATTCAAGACTTAAAATTCAAAGTCAATGACATATTTGACACCCTTAGAGATTAAGACAAAAAGAAGAAGAAAATTGGAAGAGTTGGCTAGCATAATTGAAGACATCATAGGTCTTGAACAAGAATGCAATGAGCCATATGATGAAAGTGTTCAATTATGGACACAACTAGTAGTTGATGAGAAACTATAGGAGTACTGGGAAAATACTGTGAAAAGATCAAGAAGTAGAGGAGAAACTGAGAGATAGTCTAGCTACCTAATTATAGGTAGAGAAAAGAAACATTATCAAGGACTACAAAGCCCAACAACAAAAAATTGACGACATAAAGGAAGAACATAAGAAGAGAGAAGGAAATATTACACCTTTGGAAGAACATGCTAATCGAATTGCATAATCCTTCTTACATTTGCAAAGGGGAATCAGGAAAGCTACAAAAGAATACTTAGAAAGGCTGAAACTATTTCCTGATGAACCAGCAGAACAAGACATCCTAGCTAAAGAAAAGGAGTTGAAAGTATAAATATCCAGTGCAAAGAAGAGGATGCAAGAACTCAAAACTTCAATTCAACCCTATTACCAAGACGTTCTAAAAGAAGTGAGTACAAATCCAGGGGGAGGTAGAGAATTAGAAGGACCCTTTTCCATTGATGTCAAAGGGGGAGAGGAGTCTGGAGAAAGTGAGCAAGATAGAGGATGAACTGAAGAAGATCTCAATGATAGTGGGAACCTATTTTTGTTGACATCAATGACAAAGGGGGAGATTGTTAATGTATTGTCATTGATGTCAAATATGAATAAAAATACATGTAATGCAAGAAATGATAAATGTGGCATTGATGCTCTTGCATGTTTCTGTATGCATCTGTATGTATGTCTTTGTAATTGTGAATATGTATGCAAGTTTTATCTTGGTCACGTTTGCACACATATTGATGCACATAAAAGAATAATTGAAAGAACACCTATGCACAAATATTAATTGTGAGACTTGTAAATTAAGAGAATTGTGTGTGTGATAATCCCACAAAGAAGTCAGTAAAAATATTTGCTTAGCAATAGTTTTGTGTGAAAGTACCACAAGAGTATTGGCATATGTGTCTTAAACTACAATGATGAATTGAAAATCTGGCAAGACGACGAAAAATTTAACTTGTCGTAGACGCAAGTCAATGGGACGATATCCAAAGTAAATGGAATTCACTACGTGGACACATATCTTGAGTCAATAAGATTATAAATAAGCAAGATATGGATGTGGTGAAGTAAGATTGTAAGAAACGAAGATATAACTATTTGACAAGATTCAGAGTTTTTTTTTCAAGGTATCAATGGATCGTTGATCGTAGTTGAATATCTATTTAACATAGCCACAGTAGGAGATGAGCATAACTAGATGATAGGATAGCCATATTCTGGATGTGTGAATGATTCTGCTTAGTAAGACATTGTTGGAAGAAAATCAAGTATAACTAAGTTGAGAGTCTTTTATAAATTAAGAATATATATCAATTGAGAAGACACAAATCGTAGTTATATTCACACATCATATTTTAAAGAATTATCTGACGTATATATATATATATATATATGCAGACATGTTGATGTAGATCTCAATGTGTGTGTATGTCTGTCTGTATTTTGGGCAATTGTCAAACATAGATACAAAGACATAGATCAAGGATTGTGGTAGTTTTTGTAATGTGAAAAAGGAAGACACATATCTGAATTTTTTTTGGGAAACTATATGACGCCGAGACACAGACCTAGATAAGAAGAATTAAGTAGTTGTGGAACTTGAAGAAAGAAATTTCTTAGCTACTTTCCATACAATCATATTTCATATCAGAGAGGTTGGAGGGGAAAGGAGCAGGGGGTCGTAATCTCATTCCATTCGGTGCTGGAAAATAAAATCAATGTGCATTAACATCCTTTCTATGGGTGCAAATAAATTTTAGGGGATCATAATATCCTTCTAGTGCGAATTGGAGAAAAAAAGGAAGTTTCAAATTCCACACCTAGAGAGCGAAGTTATTTCGTAGATCCTGTTAACCCAAAAAATCCCTCACTCAGCTCTACATGGCCTACACCACCCGAAGACACCCATTCACGGCCCTCCATTAGACCCCCACACCCTCAAAAAGGCTTAAGGATGAAGAAAAGGGCTTAAAAACCCCAAAAATGAGCCTAAATAACTCTCCTAGGGGCTAAAGCCTCCAAAAAGGGGATAAAACCCCTCAAAAGATCCTAAAACCCAAAAAAAGGGGCTAAAGCCCGGACGAAGGGATTAAAACCCTAAAACCCTAAAAAAGCTATAAAAGGAGGGTGGGGGGTCACTCTCAAACACACTCCTCTCTTGCATACTGTTATGCTACCCGTGGTTGCCTTGAGACCTCTTTGCCTCTCAAGCCACCCACATCCCCCTCTCTTCCACTCACATTCCCCCATTGAGCCATAGCTCCTCCTCCATTGCTGAGTGAGATAGAGAGGTGCTTCCTTCCAGCTAGGGCATGGTGGCCCATTTCACCAAAGGAGAGGTATAACATTCTTTGTTTATGTGTTTTGTTTAGTAGTTTAGTTGTTTTCTGACCCTTGTCATCTTTGCAGGTTTGATTTCTAACATGTTTTTGCAGGTTTTTAGTTTCTAATAATTGTTTACAGGTTGCTAGAGCTAACCCTAACAGTGTTTGCAGAGGGGTTTCCAGCCATTCCATATTTTTCTCTTCTTTATGTTTCTTTTATTTATGTCCGTCCATTTTTACTGCATTTTCCACACGCAAGAAACTACCCTTCTGTCCTATAGATAGAAGGGATCCATTCCTGCCCCTGTAGCAAGGAGAAATCCCTGCTACAAAACTGGCGACCATACCAGGTCGATCCCACAGGATCCCTAGTCTAGATTTTTAAAATTTCAAGTTTGTTCAATTTATGCCCTAGTTTTAGAAATTTCTTGTCAAATATAGCTTAGATCTAGTTTATTTCTAGTTTTTATTGTTGTCAAAGCCTCTGTCAGGCAAATCCGAGTCAATTTGGCCATAGTATAGTACTGTCAGTCGGATTTGACTCAGGATCAGAAAAACCCCAAATCTAGGGCAGGTCGCACTTATCGGGCCTAAACAGGGGATGAGGTTGCTCTTTTAGGCCTCACAGGAATGACTAGGTTGCCCTTTTCCCCCTGAAAGGTGTGACTTCACTCAGAACAACAGACCACTTCTGTCTGTGAGAACTGTGCGACCCCCTCACTCGTTTCTAGAAAAATTTCGTGACCCCCTCACCGAAATTGACCCGAAACGTGCGGTCTATCAATCATAGGTTAAATTTCAGTTTAATAGGGACTATTAGTGTGGCTCAACCGCCTCTGTCCACCATTATAGTTCAATTTCAGTTTCTGTTACAATTTACTACAATTTCATGTACAAACAATGTGTAAATTACAAACAAATTTTAATGGCTTAATGAATGTAGCTTAACTAAAATCGACAATAAAATTAACAGTCTTGCTTACCCTTCCTCCTCTACCCAGTCATCACCCTCCGAGGTATTCTGGGATACGACGAAGGGCAAGTTCGTATAGTCCTAGGCCCTTCATTGAATATTGTTCTAAACCATTAAAACCAGATGACCTGGAAGGTAGAGGGGGTAGAGAAGGAGGGATTCTCATGGTGCTAAGAATCCTCCCTGTTGACAAACCTTGCATCCTGGAGGTGACCTGTGGATCTATGGATGGGCTTAGTCCCATTGTGTTGAGAGCCCAGCACCTTCTCTTGGTTGAAGAGGAATATCAGTGTAAGGTAGTCATCTAGTTAAGCCATCAACATTCAGGGTTAAAAATGTATCTATTTACAAATTTATGATTATTCAATGCTTACACAACAATGATATGAACTATACCACAATATGATGAATTCATAAACCATTTGCAGCCACCTAATACCAGGAAGACAGAAAAACAAATACACCATACCAAGTAATCAACCCAACTCAGTTCATGACGCTGAGAGAGCCTTAAAATTTATCAATTTACACTAAGTTCAAACAAATCTATAGTATTTGAGGACATAAGTCCCTGACTGCTTCAACTGTGGGAAGTACTTGGGCTCTACCTAGAAACTCATCGTGAGCAATACCATGGGAACCCCAAAGTAGCTGGCCGCTGAGAGGAATTTCCAAGTGAAACGGGCAACGACTCCCACCGATTGAGTAGAAACGCCCATGAGGAAAAATCCAAGCGTTGTCTTCTGGTAGTCTTGGTGGCTGAGTGACCACCTACAGCCAATAGGAAACCATTGAAACTAGGGTCCAAAAATCATTCCCATCAGTTTGATAAACATCTAACACAATTGATCCCCCACGCTCTTCCTCATGCCTAAGAGGCAAACTGCCACCATTCAGGACATTAAAACGACACTGTTGAAATTGTTCTCAGCAATCTCCCACACCACCAGAAGGCCACATGGCCTCTGATTCAAATTCAGACCCATACAATCTGAACTAGACCTCCATACTGCACCATCAAACCCCACGACTGGTGCAAATACGGATCCATTTTTTGGCATGGCCATAGCAAGTAGACCCATGTCCACACCACAACTGGTCACCAACAACCCTGCAGGTGGCCCAAGTACAGTCATGCAAACTATCATCAGTTAGTTGCCACCACCCATAGTGACCAGCCAAGCTGGCCCACTTGCAACACACAAGGGCAGTGGCCCTTCCACACACATTGCCCCTCCTACACACAAGGTGGCAGTCGACCATCCACTTGCATTGCCCCTACTGTCATACATGGGGGAAATGTCCCCTCCATTCACACTATCCCTCACGTCATACTTGGGGGCAGTGGCTCGTCAACTCACACTATCCCCCCCACCATACTTGCAGGAATTGGCTCATATACAATGGTGCCACCACAAGTGCCCCCAACCATGCATGTGCATTATGCACCTGCAAACCCCACCACCATACCTCCCCCTTCCCACATAAACCTGGGGTCAAATTTGTCTTTCATGGCTCATCTCAACTTGCTGAATTTGGATCGATTGACAAACGACCCCATTCGCCATCAAGCTTTTTGGCCTCCAATGCCAACTAAGCTGCCATCAGACATCCCCATGTTTGAAGGCAAGGAAAGGGAATGTCCCCAAAACCACATTATGACATTCCATATATGGTGCTCGTCCAACAGCATCGTAGATGATTCCATCAGACTGAGGCTATTCCAATGCACCCTTATAGGTGTCGTGGCCAAATGGTAAATTGAGCTATCGCAGGCCAAATATCCATATTTCAACTCCTTAGCTTTCATGTTCCTATAGTATTTCCAACTTCCCGTCAGATATGAAAAAGGAGTGGAGATCCTGTTATCCTGTCACCGAAAAACTCTGACACATATAACTGACCACATCCATGAGTGGCAGTGACGTCGCAGCTTATGTAAAATCCAACTTGACGATAGGATCTTCTTGGATTGGTTCCTAAAGACCTTTCTCCTGCCCATAGCAAAGGATGTCGCATCCGAACATCCCCAATCCGAAGAGGAGGCCATACTGAAAGCCCAACATTTTGACCTTATCTATGCCCAGTATGGATATTTGTACACCGTCATTCCAGACGCCCCCCGTCCAAAAACCTCCTACCAAGATGCACTGGGGGCATCTCATGCTGCAGACGAAATCATAGGCTTGGTCTCCCAATATCCATAGCACCATCCGACACCACCTGCCATTACACCACAACCAAGCAACACTGCTAGTGTTGCTTACCAAAACCAGACTCCAGACTATGCCAGAATGATGTCCCAGTCTGGAGCAACAACTTCCTATGCACAACTTGCGCCATCGCGGTAGGCTTAGGCCATGGCATTACCAAAATAGCAGTACACAGGGCAAATTCCTACATTTGTGGCACCACCACCCACTCAAATCTACTATGCACCACCAGTGCAAGTAGTCCAAGCCCCCACCCCTCTCCACCCACTCCGATGGGACAAGTGTTTGCACAACAAAACTGTCCCAACAATCAGCCCCGGAACCAAGCCAATAACCAACCGCAGGGAGGTGGTCAACAACCAAATCCTCCCAACAATGCCGCAGTTAACTGACCCACCCAAAACCCCCCATGACCAAATGCTCGTAGACGCAATGCCCTGTTGCGTACAAACCAACCATGCACACTCTGTGAGGTCTATGGGCACTATACATTTGAGTGTCCCCTCATGGGTCGCTCCAAGCAGGCCATTTAGAACGAGGTTCAACAGGCCGCAAATGACATGAACCAAGCCTAACAAAACCCAACACCACAAGGAGCTCCCCCCAATGGTGCTTCAAAACCCACTACTAGTCCAAGGATTGGTGGCAACTGCACCCCCTCCCCAACCCAATCCCAACGCTCTAGGGGCACCTCCCACGACCGAAACAGGTGTTCACCACTTGCTAGCCATGACGACTGAAGAGATCTACTTACAATTAGATGGAATCAATACGGTACCGCCACTGAACCCACTGACACATCAGCGGCATCAACATCTAAAACAGTCAACCTACCTCTTTAGTTACCCCCGTTCCCGCACCCACCCATACGTAGAATTTCCAATAACACCATGACTAGAGCTGCAATTAGCTATAGCATTGTGGATGACCTGGCCCAAACACCAATGGCCTTGTCCGCCCTGGAGGTACTCAAAACATTCCCAACATAGTGGAAAGCATTACTAGTTGCCCTGGGGGCCGTATACCCCTCTAACTCCAAGTTGATCATGTTCAACAAGGAGAATGGAGAACCATGCATGCCATCGACCATCACCTTCCAAATTCTGGTATCTATCCGGAATTTGGTTGTGCACCGGTGCATAGTAGATGAGGGGGCATCTACGTGCGTTATGTCTACCCTGGTTTGGCAGAAACTAGGATCACCAATTCTGCAGCTATCCTCCACAAATCTGTGGGCTTATGATGGCCATCCCACTAAATCCCAAGGAATCCTCCCCAATTTCCCCATCACATTAGCCGGTAAGATAGTGCTAATCGACATAGAGGTCGTCAACACCCAACTGGACTATAACCTTCTCCTCGGAAGAAGTTATATTTATGCCATGAGAGCGGTTGCATCAAATGTCTTTCGTCTCATGATTTTCCCCCACGAAGGTAAGATCGTGACGGTTGATCAACTCACTTATCATGATCTGCAAGGGTTAACGGCACCCGCCAACGTTATCCCTACCATCACCACCATTGAGCCACAAGGGATAACTACAAACGCTAATGTCGTCCCTGCAACCAACACTATGGTTGACAACACACCAGCCTACCCATTGTTGAATGTGGGCCTTGGGTTATTTGCCAATCCCACCATGACGGCTCCTTTCCCCTTAGTGTCACCGCCATCGACACAAAATGAGACTGCAGACTTGTGCATGGTCTCATCCAGCACCGCTGCACCCAAACAACAACCACAGCCGCAGCCCCAACCACAACATCATCTGCAGCCACAACACCAACAACAGCCACAACACCAACAGCAGCCCCAACATCACCCTCAGTAGCAGCATTTCGCACAGTCGCAACCACAACTGCATCCCCACATGCAACCGTCAGGGATTTATCTGGGCTCATCTCCAATCCATACGATTCCCTTCCTCTTCCCCCACTTGGTGTCATGAGCAAGCCGACAATGGCCACCTTAAGCCTGCCCAACTTTACATTGGAAATTCTGGTGTGGCATCTTGATCCACCAGCTCAACCAATAATGCCCCGGGTTGTTTTAACCCTGGTGCAACCCATCGCGGTCGAGTCTCACCCTCCACCCGGTCCACAAAATCCATCCATCGCACCCGCACTGCCCCACCCAAAAAGGGCCAAGGGCAAGAATGCCAAAGCCACCGTAGAACCGCGACAAGTCCTGCCTTGTGCCGTCTGCGAGAAACAATGCCATCCAACTCAGACCTGCCCTGAAATCCTAATGATTTGTGCGCATTTAGATGTGATGGATACAAATGAAAACATCCCCGTTGTTGAACTTCCAACCGCGTCGATAGTCAGAAACAAGGCATTGAGAACAAACCATGCTTGCACCCTCTACGGTTTGTATGGACATTACTCTCACCATTGCCAAGACCTACCCAAATTTCGAATGGCTCTAGCTGACCTCCGTCAACATTCCCTTGAGTCTGAAATCACCTTAATCAAAGAATTGCACCCCCCACCGCCTTCTTCAGACACCATGTCCATCTACATGATGTCCAGTTCAACTAACCCACTTATCTCCACCCCCAATGACGGTCCATCAGACCTGTCTCTTCGATGCTTCAACGACGATGAGGAGATACTTGAAGCTCTGACTGCCCCAAAATACCCATGGGACGACATGCACCATCGCTCGTTCTTCCTCCTTGAAGAACTTTTGTCGTAGTCTGACCAACATTCTGTGGAGAGCAAATATTTCATCCATGGGAAAGTTGACTGGTTTAAGAACTGCATCTCGGCACCAGACACCTTCGAAGAAGGTAATATGACCAACATTTCACCCACCATCAAAATCGACATCTCAACCAATTCTGAGATTGTTGAAGAAATCATGCTAGGGGCATCTTGCTCCCCGTAAGAGGTCGCTGCCTACAAAGCTCTCTTCCAAGAATTTTGCGATATCTTTTCTTAGTCGTACACTGAAATTCCCAGCTTAGATCCATCCATCATGGAACACCACATCGACACATGGCCCGATGTGGCACCCATATGCCAAAAGCAACGGCCCATTCACACTTCCAAAGTGGGCGTGGTTAAAGCCGAGATAGAGAAGTTGTGCACTGTCGGATTCATCTACCCCATTGCGTACACCACTTGGGTTTCTAATCCTATTCTAGTGAATAATAAATAGGGTACCACTCACATTTGCACAGATTCTCGTGACCTCAATGGGGCATGTCTCAAAGACAACTTCCCCACACCCTTCATCGATCAGATCATTGATGCGTGCACCAGACATGAGGCCTTTTCCTTCATGGACAGGTTTTCCGGCTATAACCAAATCCAAATCTGGAAAGAAGACCGTTATAAGATGACATTCACAACCCCATGGGGCACATTCGCATATCGAGTCATGCCCTTTGGCCTGAAAAATGCTGGAGCCACCTTCTAGCACGCCATGACATATTGTTTCCATGATCTAATTCACATCATCTTGGTCTACCTGGACGATCTTACCTCTCGATCACCAAAACAAGCACAACATATAGACGACTTACGACAAGTTTTTTTATGTTGCCGCAAGTACAAAATTTGCCTAAATCCCCTCAAGTGTGTTTTGTGTGTCCCAACAGGCCGTCTACTCGGATTCATCGTATCTCACAAAGGGATAATGGTAGATCCCCTCAAATTTCAGGCTATCCTTGATCTCCCTTCCCCAAAAACTTGACACCAACTACAGAGCCTCCAAGGCAAGGCCAACTTCCTCCGCCATTTTGTACCAAAGTATGCAACAAAAGCTTACGGATTCATTCGCCTGCTCCACAAAAAAAATTCCTTTGTTTGGGATCAGCAAGCACAAGAATCGTTTGATGCACTCAAACAAGCCCTGGCTTCTGCACCATTACTTTCAGCACCAAATTTCACTTGGGACTTCATTCTCTATGTGTCGGCCTTGGACAATGCCATTGCTGGAGTCTTGGTCCAAGAAGACGATGCTCGCCATGAGCACGTGATTTACTACATCAGTCAAAAGCTAACAAGACCCCCACTACGATATTCACCCAAGGAGAAATTGGCCCTCACCGTCGTCTTCTTGGCTCAGAAGTTGCGCCATTACACCATCACAAACCATACACGTGTAGTGGCAGATTCAAACCCAATGCGGTACCTCTTAAGCCACTGCCTTCTACAAGGTCGGCAGCCAAGTGGGTAGTCATCCTTCAAGAGTTCGTTTCCCTGAAAAGCACAAAGGCACTCGCACTGGCCACCCTCATGACTGATCTTCCACCATTAACCATGTCATCACCCCCCAAGGATGATCTCCCTGATGATTTCCTATTCGTCATATCCACGGATGACCCATGGTATGGGGACATCCTTCTTTATTTACGAACACAGAAGTTCGCAGTGCACTTAAACTGTGAGGATAGGTGACGCATCCGACATCAAGCCATTTGCCACTTACTAATTGGAGATGTTTTGTATCATCAAGGAATTGATACCATCCTATGTCGTTGCCTCACCCGTGACAAGGGTGAAACCATCCTCAACGACTGTCATGTTGGAGCATGCGGTGGCCACCTTTCAGGCCTGGCAACCGCCCAGAATATTCTACACGCTGACTATTGCTGGCCCTCCATCTTCGCTAATTGCATAGAGGTAGTCAAGCATTGCCACAGCTGTCAGCTCTTTGCCCCAAAGGCAAGAACCCCCCCTGCACTGTTGCACCCCATAGTCACAGTCGGGCCCTTCTGCAAATGGGCAATCGACTTCATGACAATCAACCCCATTTCAGCTAATGGTCATAAATACATCATTATGGAAGTTGATTACTTCACTAAGTGGGCAGAGGCCATGCCCACATTTGATTGCAAAGCCGAAATAGCGGCACGCTTCTTCTTTAACCATGTTATTTCACAATTTGGTGTTCCTAAGCATTTAGTCTCAAACTATGGAGCACACTTTCAAGATGTCGTATGGGATGAACTGTCAACCATGTTGAAATTCGAACACCAGTACTCATCTTTCTACTACCCCCAGGGCAATGACCAAGTTGAAGCAGTCAACAAGATCATCAAAACAATGCTCCAAAGGATGGTGGGAAAGCATAAAACCAATTGGCATCACATGCTATTCTCCGCCCTATGGGCTTATCACACATCCACCAAAACTACAACCGGTTTCACTCTGTTCCACCTAGTACATGGCGTTGAATCAGTAATCCCTATAGAGTGCCAAATCCCGTCCCTCCACCTCGTAATAGAACTTCTCTCTGACACTTCTCCTTTAGAAGAACGACTCCTCCAACTCGAGCAAACCATAGAATACCGTCGAGCTGCCCTCCAAGCCATTGAAGCAATGAAAACACGATCAAAGGTCCACTATGACTCCCATGTCCACCCTCGCACCTTCAGCAAAGGGGATATGGTTCTAGTCTATGACCAACCCAATGATAAGTTGGGCAAAGGCAAGTTTGAGTCAATGTGGTATGGCCCATACGTCATCCATCGTTGCCTCGGAAAAGGGGCATACACCCTTATTGACTCTTATGGACAACTCTTAGAGAACCCCCGCAATGGGCTCTACCTTAAGGAATTTTATGCTTAACATCACCAATGAGTCACTTCATTTTATTTTTTTGTTTTTCAACATTTTTTACCACAAGTTAGGGGCAGCACCATTCGCTGCTAATCTAAACTCACCCGGAACCTGTCTAAGACACCTCTCACAACTCCGGGCCCAAATTTCTATATCTTTATGAGACCGTCGTCTCATGATTAATAAATTAATTTTGGGACCATTTCCCACAAGTCACCTCAATTTATGAGCCATGACATGACGATGTGAGTGTCTATGGACTTGTACTTGTATCACACTTCTCGACCACTACTCATGCGAGTTCTCGGGCCACCACCCATTAAGGCTTACCATGTTTTTAGTTTTGTTTTATTTTTAACACATAGTTGCCTTTTCTATCCACCGCACCTCACATGAACCTCTAGACCATTGTCCACAAAACAATTTATTTTTCTTGTATGTATTTGGCATATAAGTGCCCCCAGACTTGCACTCACATCACATGTAGTCAAGTCTGTCCACTGCAACACACACACACACGCTCTCCTAACCTCTGTTCGAGATCCACCTCGGTTTGCGTGCCTCTACCGCACCGACTCATGAGCCTCTACCGCAATATATCCCAAGCATGTATTGGTATGTTTGAGAACCTTATGCTCCATCCATACTACGCTGATGACCTTTTGAACCTCTGTCCACCATCCCGACATGGGGCACCGCCTGTGCCACCGCAATTGGTTGACCACATTGGAGTTTCGTTTAAGCTCTTTTCTGACTCCTTAAAACAATGAAAAGATAGTCGAGCGCAACTGCTTCCTTTCCCACTCACTAAAGTATAGGAAAGGGCGTCTACATCATCTAGTTTACCTCCTTTTGCGGACCATGTAGACCATCAATTGAAAAGGACCTCCTGGACACACTCAATCCAAGACCGTTCCCCTCTGCATACTTTTATGCTTTCTCGGGCAGAGAAGCCGCACTTTACGAAAAATCTCACCACGGGTTGTCATTAAGCTCTTTTCCAGCCTTCTCATCAAGAAAATATTTTCGAGCAAACTTGGTTTCATTCATGCTCGTAAAAGTATCTGAATGACCGTCCAGTCAGTATAGGTTTAACCTTTTCCGGCCTGATTGGACTACCAATGGTAAAGAAGTCTCTCATCCCCTACAGGATCATGGGCGAGCTCTCCTATGTATACTTTTATCCTTTTTTAGGCACAGGAAACTACCAACAGAAAAGATCCCCCACTAGAGTCTTCTTCGTGCTTTCAGACTCTCTAAAATTGAAAGCACCATCGAGCATTTACTTTCTCGAGCTCGCCAAAAATCCATGAGATCGTACCATAACGGTGTCCCTAGACACCACCCCACAAAAAATAGTTTGGCAGCATTCCCACTTTGGGTCGGCTTTGTTCAGCATACTCTGCAATGTGTCTTCCTTGGATCCCATCAATATCAAAAGTCTCCACCTCCTCCAAGTATTTCCCATCTGCAGTGACATTCCCAGTATTACAGCTATGATCCCATTCCCATGAGTCAAGTTTCATTTGTTGCTTGGTCCGCCCTACCGTCATACTCTGAACAAAGGAAGTTTGAGTCTACCACACTCCCCCTGCCCCTATTCAATTCTTTCCCTCCCCCTCCCCTCCCCCGCATTTAGTGGGTCAGTCTGTAGATTGTCTCACACCTTTCAGTTATCTCCCTCACGCTTCTGCTCAAGGAAACACCATTGCCTTGACCAGGGGCAGGTCTCCCTCTATCGACGACAACATACATATTCCAGAGGATAGACCCAGAGGTCCCTGTATATTGGTTTCATTAACCTCATTGATGAGTTCCTTGGACCACTTGAGAGGAGTCCTTAATGCCTCTCGGGATGGTTGTTTCTCACATGCTCGACTCCAACTACATCATCGCACCGTTGAGATTCGTACAGGGTTTGGTCCGCACAGTACTTGGTCAAAGACCCTGGATATCACCTGACTCTAGCACATTGGTGATTCTATTCGAGGGACCTAAATAGGTCATGTCCCTTGTGATTTTCGGGTTGCGTTGGAGACAGTGTTCAAAAGCCCCAGCAGTGCTTCTATATAGATTTACGATTGATGGAGCATACTTGTACCACAGATATTCTGACTCTCAATCAGTGAGTCCATACAACTATGTACCATTCCAAATCCAACACACTGTCAGTCATGAAGATATAGCATTCCATAAGAATTCCATGGGTCCAATGTACCAGATCAGCATTGTATTCAACCTCACATTGAGGCAACCATCATTGTATCATCAATTGTATATGATCAGCTCAGGTATTTTAGAGCATAGATCAAATTATTCTTTTGACATTGTCATGAGCATGGGGATGCCTGCCTTGTCCATATACATGTCACACATTATTTGTATCTCACCCATTGATGGGAACCATATTAATACAAAAACCAAAAGTCACCATGCCCCAGCCCCAGAAGCACCACCTCTACGCAACAAATCCTATGATGTTCGTCGGCCATATGATGAGCTCATGCCCTCACATATCAGGGGGCAATCTGTTAACCCAAAAAATCCCTCACTCGGCTCTACATGGCCTACACCACCCAAGGACACCCATTCACGACCCTACATTAGACCCCTACACCCTCAAACATGACCCTCCATTAGACCCCCACACCCTCAAAAAGGCTTAAGGATGAAGAAAAGGGCTTAAAACCCCAAAAAGGAGCCTAAATAACTCTCATAAGGGCTAAAGCCTCCAAAAGGGGGCTAAAACCCCTCAAAGGAGCCTAAAACCCTAAAAGGAGCTAAGGTTAGGCTGGAAGGGGCTAAAAGCCCAAAAAAGGGGCTAAAGCCCAGACCAAGGGCTTAAAGCCCTAAAACCCCAAAAAAGCTATAAAAGGAGGGTGGGGGGTCACTCTCAAACACACTCCTCTCTTGCATACTGTTATGCTGCTCGTGGATGCCTTGAGACCTCTTTGCCTCTCAAGCCACCCACATCCCCCTCTCTTCCACTCACATTCCCCCATTGAGCCATAGCTCCTCCTCCATTGCTGAGTGAGATAGTGAGGTGCTTCCTTCCAGCCAGGGCATGGTGGCCCATTTCACCAAAGGAGAGGTATAACATTCTTTGCTTATGTTTTTTGTTTAATAGTTTAGTTTTTTTCTAACCCATGTCTCTTTGCAGGTTTTTAGTTTCTAATAATTGTTTGCAAGTTGTTGGAGATAACCCTAATAGTGTTTGCAGAGGGGTTTCCAGCCATTCCATATTTTTCTCTTCTTTCTGTTTCTTTTATTTATGTCCATCCATTTTTACTTCATTTTCCACATGCAAGAACCTACCTTTCTGTCCTATAGACAGAAGGGAGCCATTCCTGCCCCTATAGCAAGGAGAAATCCCTGCTACAAATCTGAGCTTGAAGCCGCAAGTTGCAGTTTGTGTGACCAAACTGATATCTTTTCAAGTCGGTTCCTAGAGATCATGAGTTGAAGCTTACACAAATAGAAGTTGTTGTAGGTTAATACCACCAAACCTCAAATTGTACTTTAGATCAAGTTAATATTGTCCATGCTTCATCTAATTGGCACACAACCAATATTCTTCCTTCTTCCAATCAATAAAATACACATATTCTATTTTATTAAACCATGGCTTTGCACTTAAAGACAAAAAAAACCATGGTTGAGAACCCTCATTTGATATTTAAATTTAACTACCAACCCCACACAGATTTCAAGACAACAAAAATTATACACATCTTATTGCATCATTAATAGGACACGCATTTTCCTCCATATTTTGGTAGCTCTACGAAACTGATTTATCCTCTTGCAAGTCTACATTGTTATCACAGTTAACTATGTCTATATCCTAATCCTAGTTAAATCATAGCCATTGTTGGTGTATAAATTGGTGGCCACAACTCCCATCATATTGTCTAAGGAATTTTCTCTTACTCTTGATTATAGTTTGAGGAAAGGCTAGGAAATATATTCCTAGTTTGATATCAAAGATTTATGAAGGATCGACGGTCCACTGGATTATGTATGGGATCTGCTGAGAGGAGGAGGTTAAAAATGCAAGGATAAAAATATGAGTTGCAAAGAATCACCAGTTGAAGCTTTATATCTACTAGTTAGAACAACCCGTTGGTCCTAACCTTGACCACACACCTCCTTCTACTAATTTTTGGTTTGGGTAAAAGGTAATTCATGTCATCTTTATTATATGTATTCCTTATGTAGTGTTTATTTGTAATGAAGTTCTCATTACTTGTTTGTTAGATTCCAACTTATAGGTGGGATCACATATCCACCATTCACTCCCATTGGGGCACATACCACAACTGGCTATGTTTGAATCTGTCCATGAAAGGGAAACATGCTTCTTTGGAAATCATAAAGAAGTGGGGAGGGGAAAACACCAGTTCCTTTAGTTATAGTATTGAATCCAGATGTATTTGTTAGAAAGACATAAGTAGTTAACAACTATTATAACTCGATCTATTAAATTAAAATCAAGTATACCTAGTAGTTTAACTCCCGAAGGCATATCCATTTTATAGAGTTTATTGAGCAAGAAGCATCCATCCTCACCCGTAGGACGGAGAGAGTTGAAGTTATTACACTCACTTTTAGGTTGTTGGATTTTGCTTGAGCATGGGTGAAGAGCCATCCCACCAAGATCTTCCCACCAAGACACCTGAGCGTGGGTTAGGAGCCATTCCATTAATTCAGTAATCCTTCTCTCATTCAATACGCTTAGTCATTAGCGGTCAATGGGGTACACCCATGGATGGTTCTTCTTCTTTTGAACCTATTTAAATTGAGTTTTAGTGCGGTTGGCACAAATTATTTATACATTTAGTAACACTAAATTCAGTCTGAGTTGAAGGAGAAAGAAATTTTTATCTTCATTATTTTCCTATTTCAAGTGGTTGTTGCACCTAGTTTGGTTGAATAACCACCTATATAATCATCTATAGAAGTATCTATATAAGAACCCCCCACAAGTTTCAGATGTGAGATATGGACAAGGATCTTCAATTGGTGGATTTGCACCACAGATATGGATCCAGGTGAAGCGGTAGATTTTGAATTGGATAATAAATTGGAGCCCAACCAGTAGTATTATGATATGAATTTATCCTTGAAGATAACCCCCGGAAGCAACTGCTGGTATAATGACCTATACCCATTTGAATATCTCAATGTTGTTAATGTGCTAAGTAATGTAGGGCTTCCCATTGTAAACACAATCCAAAAACCTAAAAATTATTAATCTCATTGTACGCTTTAAATATGAAGGTTTGCATGGACTATGATGGCTTTGAGTTGAAAGTGAAAAAATCACAGCCACAACATTGGAAAGCAACACATTTGTAGTTTTGGTCAATGCCTCATATGCTACCACATTTCTTTCTACAAATAATCCATTTCAATAGCTCTTTGGTGTGCACAAATTTATGTACCCATTGTTGGAGTGGAACAACTTGCATCGTCCAATGGCTCTCACAATAATCCACATATCTACAAGAGTGAGAATTTGCATCAAACTGTATAAATGAATTAGCAGGGCTAGATCGGATGTTAGTTGGTGGAACTTATAGTTCTGGAAAAAATGAGATTGTAACACCTTTGAGGTCACTTCCCATGAATGCAACATTGTCTTATCGGTTTTCGTCATAGCACTAGGTTTCTAACATTCTACCAAAGAAAGGTATAATGCTTCTCTTCTTTGTGTAGGAATGGAATGGTTTTCTATTTGAGCCATAATATCTTGTGCATTAGTTTCACCTTTAGATTGAACATTGATAGTCTCCCTTCTTCCACTAGTTAAACATTGTTTTTTAATATGTTGCTAATCAACAGAAAATATGCCAACTTAACTCGTTTTTCACCATAATATTACTGTAATCCTCCCAATGTCTTGTGGTAAGGTTATATAGTTTATATAGGGTGTTTTAAACCAAAAATTCCTCCACCGACTCCATGAAATAGTCCTTTAATGTGGGTCCAATGGTTTAATGACTCTATGACACTCTTTCTTAAACACATCCCACTGTACTTCATGCATAGGATAGAATCGTTGGATCACGTACATTGCTCCTATGGAAACACTTATAGAACTAGATAATACTAAATACACCTTTTGACTCCCTTGGGATGTCACACTTGCATTGTTCATAGCCACTATAGTGAAATTAATTGAGCTACTAATCAACCACACATTTGTGTTTTGCAAGCAATAAGCATGAGGTCTTAACAAATTTTTAAATGCATAGAGGGTAAAATGTAAGATGGACCATCACTACTACATAGAGGGGGTATTGAGACAATACGTCTGTAAATTGTCTCTACATAAGACAAAAAGAAAATTGTGTATTGTCTTAAATACTGTCTTTAAGCGAGTGTCTTGAATTATTGTCTTAAATTTAAGACAATGGTTTAAGACAATAATTTAATACAATAGTTTAAGACACTCACTTAAAGATGATATTTAAGACAATACACAATTTTCATTTTGTCTTAAGTTGAGACAATTTACAAAAGTATTGTCTTAAGTTGAGACAATTTACAATATTGTCTTAATATCCCTCTCCATGTAAATTGTCTATTTATAATTAAACAATTTACACAAATACTATTTCAATACCCTCTTTTGTCTTTCTAAATACCATTTTCTTAAAAAATAAACTACAATATCTTATATTGTATTGATTTTTGAAAGGACACAGTGGAATTGAAGCACCAATCTTCTTCTTTGTGATGCAAATGTTATGTTGGGATTATTATTAATCCTCCCGTTGACTGCATAGTCTAATTGTCTATTTTCCTAGCTTATTAAGTATTCATCACTCCACTAGTGCATGGCGAACACACCTAGGGGACATCTTCCACTTATTGCACATGATTGCATGAGTTTAGGAGCTCGAGGAACCAATACCTATAATTTGGGAACCCACTCTGAGTGCCACCAATAGTCTCCTTTAGTTGACCTTGGTAGTTAATCAATTATGTTCAGTTATGCTTTAGTTATTATATGTTATATCAAAATTAGTTAGCCTAGTGCCAGTTTTCATGATTGAAGGGAGTGTGGGCGCCTTTTCTCACCTACATGTTTAAAGGTAAGAACATCAACAGAAAAATGACCTTGAGAAACCAACTCAAGGGTGTGAGGATACAAAAGACAGAAACCATATAATCATATTTCTCTAGAGTATCTCAGATCAAAGAACAATTAGAATCCATTGGTGCCATGGTTTAAGAAGAAGAAGTAGAGATGACCACTTTGAATGGTCTCCCTAGAGAATGGGATTCCTTCATCAAACTATGGGAAGAATGTGTACAAGAAGAAGGAAGGATAATAAATAGAGAAGAGAAGCTAAATGACAATGAAGATTAGGCTCTAGCTACACACACCAAGAATGGAAGGTTCAAAAGGAAGAGTCAAGTTTAATCTCCTAGAAGATCACCTGACTCCAAGAAGAAACCTAGAAGGGATGATACATATTTTGAATGTTACTCATGTAATAAGATGGGACACATTTCTAGATGTTGTCCTCTTAATAAAGATCAATTTAAGAAGAAGAACGGTAAGTATCATGCATGTTATAGCCTGTTTTTGTTTTCTATTTTTGAACCATTTGCTTGTCTTAAAAATATGATTTTTCTTATTGTTTTAAAGTTTTGACCTTGGTTTCTTTTAAAATATTTTGATTTTAGGCTTATGTTTATAGTCGATTTAATATGTTTTCTTTTTAATTTTGGCTTTACTTAGTAAATTTCATGGTTTTTATGGGCTTATAGGATGTATATATTTCTGAAAAGTTCTAAAGAATATCATAAGGCCTTATTTAAAGTTATTTACCAAAAATTAACACTTTGTTTGGAGTTTTCATTAAAAAAATCATAAAACAGATATTCTTCTAGAGCAAGCATGGAAAATGTGAACAAGGGCGCTACAAGAGAATCGGGCCTTTTGAAAAAGCCATGATTTTGCTTGTGATTTCCAAAATTTGTGCGTGAGAGGAGTTATTCACAGCTGTTAAGGATATTGATACATGTTTGAGGCATAATAATCATTGTGACAATTGTTTTGAGATGAGGTTAAAATCATTTGGGTGAGTTGCGGTTGTTTGGAAGTTATGAGATACAAAGTAGTGGAACCATAATGATTATGCACGATGAGGAAAATTTGCCATTAGCTACACATTTCCTGAATGCATGAAGACCATAGAAGTCGTGGAAAGAACTGGTAGTTTGTGATTGAAGATTGAAGAAGGTTGGCAATTTAGGGCTTTTCAGGGTAACTATTTAACACTGTCGTGGCAGTCAGAGAAAGACTTAAGAATGAAATTAGACACCTGGGAAGACATGAAAGCAGATTTCTAGCAACTGAATCCATTATTCAGACAGGTATGAAGCGAATTACTGTCATATTCCATGTATTCAGGTTCACACTAACATAATATTAGTTATGGAGATTAACTAAGAATGCTAGTGCATAAACTCAATTTTTGCTCAATGTCGAATTTTCTCTGTTAATAGAGTCAAAATACTTATCAGTTTGAGAAGTAAAATTCAGCTCAAGGGTTTAGTTTTCTCAACATATGATTGACTGTTAAAATTCCAAATATTCGAATAGAGTTAAGTTCTTTACTGAAGGAAGCACTTTTTAAGTTCAATTATCCAGAATGAAGAGGAGTGGGAAAACAAACAGATCCGAACCCTCAGATATGTCTTGGGTTCAAGCTTTCCCTGACTATGCAAGGTTATTTGCAAAAGTAGGATGGTTAAACTATTTTGAGAAGATTGATGGACATCACACAGAAGTTTCATATAAGTTTGCTCAGGGATTGGATAATGACATAGTTACTTTTGACACCCTAAAGATTGCGCTGACTAGAGAACTAATAGCAGAGGCTACAGGGATCCCTAATGAAGGTGAATATTGGTTCAAGAAGGTACCTTTTACCTTTGATTCATAGAATTACTTGTTTCCAAATGCTGTTGCAGATTGGGGTAAAGGAGTGCATATCCAGAAGTTCAAACCAGAGTGGAGAGAACCAATTAAAATTATGCAAAGTTATGTAACTTGTGAAGGAAGATATGCATTTGTATTTAAGTATCATTTCAAGTTTTTACAGCATCTAAACCATGAAGCAAAGATGAACCTTCCTTTCTTTCTCCTAAAGATTCTGCAAAAGATGTCCAGCAGAGTAAAAGAGCTTCAAGACCATACTAAACAAACCATATTTCATCTTGGTCTAATAAAGCTAATCATAAGTACTGTGCTCCAAAAGAAGGAAAAAACCTGGGACTATTTTCTATTCTAGTATGGGTTTCAATATGAGAAAGAAGACCAATCAAAGAAAAGGCAGCTGAACAAAGGACATAATTTAGTCAAGAAATTGAATAAAAAGGTCATAGTCGAGATAGAAGAAGATAGTGTGCAAGAAAATTCTGTGACCCAAAGGGATGAAAATGTTGAAAATGAACAGCAGAATAAGGTTGAGGAAGATGAAATATCAAAGGGTCAAATGCAAGATTTGGAGCATGTAGAAGATAGCCTTCATGAAGAAGTAAACCAGGGAGTAGATGAAATTTTGATAGAACAAGAACAAGTCCCTATGGGAGTACAGTCAGAAGATAAGGAAAGTCCATTGTTTGATGAAGCTAGGGCTGACACTGAACAAGATTTACAGGAATAGTCTAAAGAAGGGGTAATGTCACGAGGAATCAAAATAAAGGTAGTTCAGCTAGCATCTGTCAAACATCAAGGAAAAATTTTGAGCATGCTAGGGGAGATTGGGGTAGGTTGAAGGCCTAAGACCAGACCTAAGAATAAATTAAGATTGAATATGATAAAATTGCTAAACCCTAAGTTAGCTCAGAAGAAAATTACAGTGATAGAAGACTCTTCATCCCAAGAAGAGTTAGAAGAGAATGAAGGTTTAAATGTAAAGGAGATGAATGGTAAGAAACAGGTTATTTCAAAGAATAAGTCAGCCTTCACTGAAACTAAAATTTCAGAAATGTTAAAATAAGTTCGAAGGAGAGTAGTCTTAGACCACCATCAAGATGATTCAATGAAGCAACATTCAGTCATAACAAATTTTTGTTCAGAGAATGAAAATTTGCATAGAAGTATTAAACAATATAAATATCAGATAGAATACTTGCATGAAACAAATGAGGGGTTAGTAGCTGCTAATAGAAGATTAAGACAGGATTTAGAGGAGGTCAATAGCCATTATTAAGAGTTAATTGTAGTCTCTAAGGAAGCTTTGAAAAGGAAAAGACGGACACAAAGTCTATATGCAAAATTGAAGCAAACTGTTCAAGACCTAACACAGCAAAATCAGGAGATTTCAAAAAGAGTCGAAGACCTGGAAGCTGACCATCAGAAAACAAGAAAGATGACTCAACCATTGGAAGGGATAGCTCTTTTGGCAGAGGCTGCTAAGGATTTGTAAAATGCTTTAAATGATAGTGGTTAGTAGTTAGTCTTTGTAAAAAGTTAGTTTAATATGTATGACTCTATTTTTGTTAAGTAATTCGGTAGTATGACCTAAAAAGAAGTTTTTCAGTTATGTAATTGTTTTTGGGTAAGATAAAAGTAAGACTGAAGAAAGACTAAGGGTTCGAATTTTTGTACAAGGGGAGGCTTTTAGCTACTATACTAAGCTACGTTTCAGAAGCTCTTATGTATTTTGAATTACTGATTATGGTATATATGCAGACTATAAGCCCTGTTTATCTTATATGGTGGTTTCATTTCTGATTGGTTTAATCACTCAGTTTATAAATTCATTTCTTGTTTAATGTTATTTCTCATGAAATGCTTGTGAGCTGTGGGTGAAATTCAGTAATGTGCTTATGTTTTTTTGGTTTATACTTCATATATGATACATCTCAGTATTTCATTGTTGCATGATTTAGTGTTTGTCTTAGCCTTATGAGTTTTTACCCTCTTGTTTACAAACTGCACAACCAAAAACCCTAAAAAGCCTATTTTACTTATTTTTATTTATTGAGATTGTGTTGGCTTGTTCTTTAGTAGTCTGAGAACAATTTCTGGCACTAACAATGCCCATGCAACTAAATAAAATGAACCAGACAAGGAAACGATCACAAAAAATGAAGACTCTAGTGAAGAGTATGCCCTAATTTCATCTCTCACGGGAAAAATCACTCATGGAAGTGACACTTGGCTTATAGATAGTGGTGCTTCCAAGCATATGTGTAACAATAAAATAATAAATTAATATTAATATTAATTTATTATTAATTAAATATTATCTAAGTCAATAGTCATGCCCTTTTACGAAAAGGTGCATGACGGGCTTATATAAAGCCCAAACCTATGTAACTGTTAATTATCTATCATACATCACTTTTTTACATTACTACTTAGCCATTTATGGCTTTCTTACGTCACTTGTACTGGCTATTCGATTATTGAGGGACTTTGTTCCTTCATATTTATAATAATATATTATTGCTAATATATATAAAACCCTAAATTCCACTATTTCAAAAAAATAAATTTTTTTAATAATATTATTATTATTAAATAATAATTATTATTTTACTATATGTTTCAACATATATAAAACTTTTCAAAATATAATAATAATTAATAGCCCCAAGAGTTGGCTCAATTGATTGAGCACCTATTGCTAGGCCTCTCGCTAAAGAGGTCGCGGGTTCAATTCCCTCTGACGCTATTGGGGTTAGGCATGAAGTGTGACGAAGGTGTGAGGCCCCTTCGGGTGGGCCCGCCTGATTTATTTCCGTGGACGTAGCCCGTCGGTCAAGTCGGCGCATGAACCACATTGAAAAAAAAAATTATTTAATAATTGTAATAATTACAATTATCATATACAAAGGGAAAAGAGAACAAAATCAAAATCAGGAAAAAAGGACAAAGTGAAAATGAAAGAGACAGATTTTAATAAAACAGGGAAAAGATTTCTCAACGTTCCGACAAAAGTGTCGATGGCAATGCTAAAAGTTCATGGGATATTTGATGAAACTCCAATTGCCATCACTATTTGTCCATCCAACAAGGGAAAATTTATAAACATTGATGTCACAAATCAAGTACAAGTTCAAGAATCAATGAAGAATGAGTCAAACGAAGATCAAATAGAAGTACCATTACAAATCGGTGATTATCATTTTGCAACTCAATTCACTGTCGCGAATATAGACGACCATCTCATCGACATAATGTTGGGTTATAACTGATTGGAAACACTAGGAACATTCTCCTTCAATGCAAAAAATAAGTGCATCACCTTCTTCCATGAGAAGAAGAAAATAACGCTATGGGATTTCTCAGTGATAGTCCCCTTATCGTAAACTACAGACGAAGAATCAACTGATGGACGATACGAAGAGTTAGAAGAACAAATAAATATTTTAAACAAACTCATCATGGAAAAAGATAATGAGTTGGAGCACGTCCAGAGAAAGCAAGAAAATAAATAATTTGAGTTATGTCAACATCAACAACAGAAGGAAAAACTGCAGCAACAACATGATGACATTAAGAAGACATATAAGTTGGAAATTAAAAAAATCAACAAGGTATTATCAAGCAATACTAAAGAAATTTTTCAACTACGAAATCATAACAAAACATTAATTACGAAGATTAAAAAACTAAAGCATAGTTGCAAGAAGGAGCAGTCTAATGAAGACCTCAAAGGAAGAGTTCTAGAAAATCAAGATGAATACCAGCGCCTAAAGAATATTAATCAAGAACTAGAGAAACAAATTGAGAAGTTAAAAGAGGAAAAAAAGTGGCAAGATTAAAGGTTTGAGAAGACTTAAAGTAAAAACAATCTACTGGAGAAAACAATAGTGCAAATCCAAAAAGAAGCATCCAGACTCTCCGAAAAACAAAGTCAAGTTAAGGAATTAAATCCAGTCATCATCACCAGGGAGGCAGGTGCGGGTGGGATCATCTTTAATCCTGGGGTCTTGGTCGAAAAGCCAATAATTAAGTTGAATGGCTCATGCTCTTGTATGTTATGGAGCTAGCTAAGCAACTTAAGATCACCAAAATAATTGTCATGGGAGACTCCAAGCAAGTTATCCACAAAATTATTAATGGATACAACAAGGGAGCAGTCAAAATTTGAATAATCTATGAGTGAATTCGGAAAGCCTCTGCAAATGTTCAAATTACCTTTTATCACATTCTCAGAGGTAACAGCATCGAAGCAGATAATATGGAAAACCAAGGAGCCAAGCTAAAAATGAGATTATCTGAGGTTAATGGCATATTGAAAAACACAAGTTATGTCCCCTAGGAACTATAGCAAGGATGAAGGGGTTTAGGATGGCCTAATATTGGTGTTAGGACATTGCACAAAGTCTCTTTTTTTATTTTTAAATATCATTATTTTTTATTGGGGGGAAGTTCCCATTATCTAACGATCCAATAGTCGGCAGGCTACATGGCCTTCAACATCTAGTTGTCTCCCTAAGACAACCCATGTGATGGGATTTAATGTAGCCCCAAGCCTGCGTAGAGGGATAAGAGTTACCACACAAGCCATGGAAAAATACCTCAAGAAGCCACCTCCAGCCTCATTCGGTCATTCTCCTGGTGCAACATTTGATTTTGATGGTGCAGTGGACGATTTTCTTGGTGCAGCGAATGTATTTCCCGTAGTAGAGAATGTCTATGCGGCAACTGGTTTTTGTGGTGCAGTAAAATGTTTCCCCAGTGCAGTGAATGATTATTATGGAGCAATGAACTATGTATGTGGTGCACTGAACGATTTTCCTGGTGCAGTGAAGGATCCTGGTGTTTGTAGTGCAGAGAAAGGTTTTATTGGTGCAGTGAATATAATTCTTGATGCAAAAAAGGTTAGTGAAGTGAACATTCCTCCTATAGAGCCTCTGCTCTCATTCTCCTTGGGATCCCTCATCCTAGAAGATAAGGACTGGCTTCCTAGCTCCCAAGTGGCACACCCATATTTCGTGGCGCATTCATAATTGCCTCTATCTTAGGGAGATATGGCAGATATGAATATAACCTTGAATTATCTTCATACATCCTTGAAAGATATCAAACAACACATTTGATGGCTCTATGACATCATGAATTGGGGGGTTACATAAGGAATTTTAATAGCCGAAGAGTTCAAATGGATGGCCCAAAAAATGGGAAACCACGACGTTCGAATAGAGGACAACCACATATATTTACATGAGCTAATGGGAACAATTGGATACATGAAGGAGGATCTGCAGAAGTTGGTAAACATGAATCAAAGCAGCCATTTCCAATACTCACCTGTTAGAGATCATCCTATGGGGGAAACCTTAGTAGTTCGTCATGTGAAAGACCCATAGGGAAAGCAACTGGAGTAGTTCAAGTTTAAATGGTAAAGTTTATGTTTTTCTGCATTTTGGTTTTAGGTGTCTTTGTTCATATATACCCTTCGAAGGGTGAAAGATGTATTTTTTGGCATAGTTGTAGGGTTAAGTACTTAGTTTCAAGTATAAACAATTTAGTATTTTTGGGAAAAAAAAGTATGTTTTGCATGTCTCAGACCTCTTATTTTGTATGCATAGTTGTAAACAACCTTTTTATATAATTATAATATCTTCCTGGTTTTTGTCAAAAAAAAAATCAATCATCATCACAGATAAAAAAGAATTCAATACAACCAAAAAACAAACAACAAGAAATTATTATCAACACCCCAATCATAAACGTAATTTTGACCAACGACAAGGTCTAAATGAACACACACACAGGAGATATGATTTCAGACGAGCAAGAAAAACAAATAAAAATACAAAACAACAAACAAGAAGACCTATCCCACAAAGAAATCAAGTCGAGGAAGTGAAGGAAGTACTCATCGCAATTCAAAGGGAAGAAAAACAAACAACACATACGCCTTACAGACATCCCAATTATAATCGTCATTTTGACCAACGACGGGGTCAAAATGAGCATTCACAAAATAGTTATGTTGACAAGAAAACAAATCGACATACTAAGCAACAATTGAGATGACTCATTCCCCAAAATGATCTCAGAGGTCCGATCAAAATAAATATGGGTTGGACCACAATAGATACAATGCGACAATTCTCCTGGGGAATCTTTAACTCGTATCATCTTATTTCATCAAGTGTCACAAAGGATCCAGAGATGACAATTCAAGCAAAATGAGACATGGTTGTCAATGAAGCTTTGAGTACAAAGCTTCCCTTAAGGGGAAGGCAACGTAACAATAAATTAATAAATTAATATTAACATTAATTTATTATTAATTAAAGACTATTTAAGTCAATAGTCATGCCCTTTTACGAAAAGGTGCATGATGGGATTATATAAATCCCAAACCTATGTAACGGTTAATTATCTATCCTACATTACTTTTTTACATTACTACTTATCCATTTATGGCTTTCTTACATTACTTGTACTAGTTATTCGATTATTTAGGAACTATGTTCCTTCAATATGGCAGGACATAAAGTTTCACTCTCTTGCCTTACCCAAAAAGACTATTCTCACAAGGTACAACTTGGAGATGAATATCAGTACCCCATCAAAGGAATGGGAGAATCCTCGTGCAAATTAATAATTGGAAATCTCATGAAGATGAAAGAAGTCTTATATGTTCTAGGTTTAAAAAATAATCTTCTTTCCATCTCAACCCTAGATATGTAAGGGTTTAAAGTTGCTTTTGTAGATGGTGAAGTCCTTATGTGGCCGAAAGGGAAAACAATAGATGATGTTATTGTAATCGGCGTCGAAGAAGGAGGACTCTACAAATTTAAATGACACAGATTCAGCTCTTACAAATAGCACTATCAGTCCAAGTGAGTTATGGAAAAGAAGACTTTCTCATGTAAACTACAAAGCATTACCAATTGTGAGAAAGGTAGTCACAGGTCTACCAAAAATCCAAATTGACCATGAAGGAGTATGTAAAGGATGTGCTCAATGAAATAACACCAAGAATCCATTTCCAATCAGTAACAACAAAGCAAAGGGGATCTTGGACATTGTACACTCAGATGTGTACAGACCGATGTCAGCAACTTCCTTAAGAGGGTATGTATATTATGTCTCCTTTATTAAGGATTAATCTCGTAAGACTTGGATATACTTCTTAAAAGGAAAAGATGAAGTATTTGGAAAATTCAAGGAATTTAAGGTTCTTGTGGAGAATCTATCTAAAAAGAAGATCAATATCTTAAGATCAGATAATGGAGGAGAATTCACTTCAAATGAATCCAAGGACTTCTGCAAAGAAGTTGGGATTAAGAGGGATATTACTACACCCTATAATCTATAACAAAATGGAGTAGCTGAAAGAAACAATAGATCTATCATGGAAGCATTTAGAGCAATGATACATGATCAAGATCTTCCTATGCATCTATGGGCAGAAGTAGCAAGAACTGCAGTCTATGTCTAGAATAGAATATTTCATAGTGCCATTGGAAACAAAACCCCAAAAGAAATGTTCACTGGTGAAAAGACCGCAGTAATCCACCTAAATATATTTGGTTGTCATGTATAACTACATGTTCCAAAAGAGAAAAGATCAAAGTTGGACCATTTAGGAAAGAAGGGAATATTTGTTGGATACAGTGAAGAATCAAAAGCTTATAGAATCTATATTCCAGGATTCCACCAAATCGATATCAGTAGAGATGTTACATTTGATGAATATGCAGCCTTCACCAAATCCAGAAAGATCCTTGCATATGAGGATCGTGAAGAAGAGAGGGAGGCTCCTAGAGCCACAAAATTTATCATACACCAGTTAGAGATAATGAAGAATCTCCTATACAAGAAGATCATGACCTTGCAGAACCTCAAGTACTTATTGAAACATCCCAGAAGTTGATCTCAACAAAAAGAAGACCAGCTTGGGCTCGTGATGTAATCAAGGAAGCATAAATATATGGTGCACCAAAATGAAGCAAAAGACAAAAAATCCATTCAAACTATGTGGTACTAATGAGAAATCTTGTTGATGAAGAACCCAGATGTTTTGAAGAATCCTTGAAGAAGAATGCATGGATGCAGGCCATGATCGAAGAATACCATTCAATAATAAAGAATGATGTTTGGGATGTGGTGCCAATACCAAAGGACAAGTCAGTAGTTTCTTCAAAATGGATTTTCAAGAAAAATCATTCAACATATGGAAGTATTGAAAAGCTTAAAGCAAGATTTGTTGCACAAGGTTTTTCACAAAAGAAAAGAATTGATTATGAAGAAACTGTTGCACCAATAGCAAGATATACTTCTATCAGAACCGTCTGTTCCTTGGCAGTAAAGATGAAATGGAAGCTACATAAAATGGATGTAAAAACAAATTTCCTAAATGGAGTCATAGAAGAAGAAATATATATTGAACAACCACCAGGATTTGAAACACACGATAAGGAATCACATGCCTACAAATTAAAGAAATCTCTATATGGGTTAAAACAAGCACCCAGAGCATGGAATGGAAGGATTGATGGATTCCTAATGAATTTGGGCTTTACTAAAGCTGATAATTCCAACCTTTAATATAAGGTTGAAGATGAAGGAATTATGATATTACTATTGTATGTAGATGATTTATTCTTGACATGAAAGGAGATGCTCATCAATGAATGTAAGAAGAAACTTGCAATAGAATTTGAGATGGCACAATGCACTATTTCCTAGGTCTTCAAGTATGGAAGTGTCCTAATGAGATTTTCCTGAACCAAGGAAAGCACACAGTAGATATTTTCAAGATAATTGGGATGTTAGATTTCAAAGAAATTAACACTCCAATGGTGACAAACCTGAAGCTACTGAATGATGATTCTTCAGAAAGAGTAGATGTCACATTATACACATAGACTATTGGTTCACTAATGTATTTGAAAAATACAAGACCAGATATATGTTTTGTTGTGAAAACCTTGAGTTAGTATATGGTGCATCTCGGACATGTTCATATATTTGTAGAAAAACATGTGATGAGGTACCTGAAAGGTACATTGAACTATGGACTCAGATATACATCCGACAGTGAGTTCATATTATGTGGCTATACTGATTTGAACTGGGAAGGAAGTGTTGAATATAGAAAGAGCACTTCAGGATGTTGTTTCAGTTGAGGATTAGGTGTGATCTCATGGATTAGAAAAAAGAAAACAAGTGTTTCCCTTAGAAAAACTGAGGCTGAGTACATTACAACATGTTCAGGATAATGTGGTTTCGCATACTATTGGCAGGATTATTCGATACCGAGATGGATGCAACAGAAATCTCAACCAAAGTTGCATCAAGTTAACAGAGAACCCGTTGTTTCATGATAAGTCCAAGTATATAGAGATAAAGTATCATTACATCCAGGACATTGTATAGAAAAGAGTTATGAAGCTCAAGTATGTTCCTACAGAGGAACAAGTTGTTGATGTGTTGACTAAGCCTTTGTCTTGTGTAAAGTTTGAACACTTTCGAGACAAGCTTGGTGTAGTCCGAAAGGACCTCCCTAGAAAGAGGGAGTGATGATAAGAGATTGAGATGGTAACGATATTCCAGTACAAAAAATTCCATTGTGCTTGCAAATGTTGATGAGATTCGACTTTCACTTGTGGACGATAGTATCCTCTTTTCAGGATGGTTCTGTGGACAAGAACAGACTATTGAGAGTGGCCTAACACTGAGAGGTTGAGGATGGTTCGATATGATAGTACTCTCTTCTATAGAGTGATCGTACATTCTATGGAAATTGAACCCAAGTGATAGAACAATTACACTCACAAAATTGCTAATCAAACATGCAAAATTAACATCAAAGGAGACTGAAATTGGAGCATAACACTAATCTGTATTGAATAAGTGTAAAATAGACAACCTTGTGAAGTAATAGGATGCTGAAATATATAATTACATGAGAGATTCAAATGCATAAGGATGCCATTCGAAATAGTAAAAAAGTAGGCTTACTAAATCTACTCAAATCCCCCATAGGTGCATAAAGCAGTTTCCAAATCCACTAGGATGCTCACGAATTGGGAAAGTAAAGTAGGAAAGCTAATAAGGGATGGAAAGACAACTCATACATGCTTTTATTAGGAGAAAATGATGGAGGATGACATGGAAAAAAAACAAGTCAACTACACCTAGTCTTGCTTTCCCTTTTGCCTTAATTCTCAATAAAACAGGCAGCTTTGCAAAAGCAGATATGCGCTTTGGAGGATCTGGAATAAAGAATACATGCTAAATATGGTTTCCAGGAGGTTTCCCAAGTGCTCCATGACTCATTTTTAGCAAGTGTTGACTTCTATGACATGTAGAAGGAAACTAGCATAGAGTGGAATTTAGGAGACTAGGTAAATAAGACAAAAAATGAATGAATTAATGTCTAAGGTAGGTAACTATGGGTTGATTATTCTAACACCCCCCCTTAAGCAGGAATTTATGAGTAAATATCAGAAAACTATAGGGCCTAGCAACAAGACTTAGTCACCCTTTACATACTACATGTCCATTTAACCAAGGAAAGAGGCAAAAACCCAGTGGGAAAATCCTCCCTTAAACATGGACAGTAAAACAAAAATTTGAAAATATTGTCATCAATCATGCTTCATAGCATGATTAGAAATACCCAATAGTGATTTGAGATTGTTGAATGTCTTCTCACAAAAATATTTGGTGAAGATGTCTGCTACTTGTTCTGAAGATGCACAGAAGAGTAGGTGAATGGTGCCATCATGCACAAGCTATCTGATGTAGTGCATATGGATCTCAATGTGTTTGGTTCGTTGTCTATGAAATTGATCATTGCAAATTTGAATGGTGCTCTGATTATCATAATAGATAATAGTTGAAAAATCTTATTCGAAGCCACATTCTCTAAGTATTTCCTGCAACCATAAACATTGAGTTGTTGCATTTACAACTCCTCTATACTTTGCTTATGTAGATGAGAGTGCTATGGCACTCTGCTTCTTGATTGACTAGTTGATTGGTCCTTCTGCAAGCATGAACACATATCCTAATGTTGACTTTCGATCTGTATTGTCACCTGCCCAATCACTGTTAGTAAACCAAATCAAATCAAGATCATATTTAGCTTTGTAGAAGATCCCATGAGTTCTTGTTCCTTGAAAAAAGTTAAGGATCATTTTGGCTGCTCTCCAGTGGATCTCATGAGGCTGATCCATGTATCTTGAAGCCACACTAACTGCATAAGATAGATCAGGTCGAGTGTGTGTAAGATAAAGCAAACACCCAATCAACTGCCTATATAGTGTATTATTTACCATAGGAGAAGAACCCGCTTCTTCAAGATTAACTCCTCAAAGGAAGGGAGTCTTGCTTGGCTTGCAATATTTCATGTTGAACTTGTTCAGAAAATATAAGGCATACTTGGACTGATGTACTTTGATTCCATGTTGGGATTGATCAATTTTGAGACCGAAGAATTGGCTCAACAATCCCAAATCAGTCATAGAAAATGCATGGTTCATTGCATCCTTCAAGGAGGCAATCTCTTTCTTTGAACTTCCTGTAATCAAAAGGTCATCCACATACAAGACAATAATCATCAAATAACCATGAATCATCTTCAAATAAACATTAGGATCAGACTTGCATCGAACAAAACTCAATGACAGCAGAAAGCCATCAATCTTGACATACCAAGCCCTGGGGGCTTTCTTGAGCCCATACAATGATTTCTTTAACCTGCACACAAAAGATGGATTAGAAACAAACCCTTGAGGTTGCTGCATGTAAATATATTCAGTGATATCTCCATTTAGAAAAGCACACTTCACATCCATGTGATGTACCTCCCACTACTTCAAAGTTGCAATGGCTAAAGCTACCCTTATGGAGTCCATCTTTACCACCGGTGCAAAGGTTTCATTGTAGTCAATACCATGTACCTGTGAGTAGCCCTTGGATACCAATATTGCCTTATATTTCAAAGTTGAACCATCAGCAGCAAACTTAGTTTTGAAAACCCACTTACATTGAACTAGCTTCCTCCCTGGGGGAAGATCAACCAATTCCCAAGTGTTGTTCTTCTGGAGCAAGTTGAATTCTTCTTTCATGGTTGTTTTCCATCTTGGATCATGTGCTGCATATTCATGTGTCTATGGATCTGATCCAACCATCAGATAGAACTTCTCAGCAAATAAGGGATCTTTCATACACAGGGCACTCTCAAACTGAGATCTAGTCCTCCTAGTGTCACTAGGATTTCCAGCTAGTTCCCCAGTTGCATGAATGGTCTTTGCTGCCCATTTTGGTCTTGTAGTACTGTCAAGATCTGCAATCAAATCATCATTATCAGACATATCAGAATCAGCAAACTCATTAGTCTCTCCACTTACAATCAATGGATCTGGTGGTGAAGAAGACTCTCCAACTTCAACTGCTACTAAAGGCTCTTCTTGGAACTGAACACTTCTTTCAATGAAAGATTTGTTAGTGCTCAAGTTGATCAACTTGTACCCTTTTGAATCTTCAAAATATCCAACAAATAGGCACTCTTTGCTTTGGGGCTAAAAATCCTTTCTCTTTTCAGTTGGAATTCTAGCCCAAGCCTTTGAGCCAAAAATCTTGAAATGGGTCACATTTGGCTTGTGCCCACTCCAAGCTTCGAAAGGAGTCATACCATCAAGATGCTTATGAGGCACCCTATTCTAGATGTAGGATGCACAGTTTATAGCCTCGGCCCAAAACTTTGGTGGCAAAGTCTTAGCCTCCATCATGCAAGTTGCCATCTCCTTCAGTGACCTGTTCTTTCTCTCAGCAGCACCATTTTTCTGTGGTGTGTAGGGGATCGAATGTTGCATCTGAATACATGAATATTTACAATACTAAATTAACTCAGACTTGACATACTCACCACCATTGTTAGATATGAGGATCTTGAGTTTCCTCGAATACTGGTTTTCAACCAAGGCTTTAAAGACTTTGAAGAGGTCAAAAACTTCAGACTTATGCTTTAGGAAGTGAACCCAACAATACCTGGAAAAGTCATCTATGAAGGTCAGTGCATATTTGGCTTGACTCATGGACATATGAGGAAATGGACCAGAAATGTCACTGTGGATCAACTCAAGAGGTGCAGAGGTTTTCTCATGACTAGCTCTCTCAAATTTGTGCTCTGGGTGTTTTCCTAGGATACAACCTTGACAGATTCCCTTGGAAAACTTGATCTTTGGTAACCCTATGACCATATCTTTTTCGCTCAAATCAAAAAGATACTTGTAGTTAAGATGGCCAAATATTTCATGCCAAAGCTTGCTTGCCTCATTTGCATGAATCAGAAGAGAAGAGGGGTTTGAGTAGGGTAGAAAATGGGAAAACATGTATACCTTCGAAGTGTGATCAACAACACATTTTGCTATGACTTTACCATTCGAAATATCTGTGATTTCAACATCATCAGGGGAGAAGATGAACTTCTTTGGAGACCTAGTGTGATTCATCTGATACACTAACAAGAGATTAGAGGTAATACCTAGAACATACAACACATTGAACTTACCATGGTCAATATCAATCCTTCCTTTTCCCAAACTGTCAGTGAGAGAGTCATCTCCCAAAACTATTGGTAGACCTTTAGACATGTCAAGAGAGGAGAATGCCTCTTTTGTCAAAACCATCTGTCTAGAAGCTCTAGAGTCTATGATGAAGCTAGGTGAGCTTGATGTGCCAGCAACCAAAGCATGTACTCTCTCTCTATCCTTTGAATTTGATCCTCCTTCCCTCTTCTTTGAGAAATCAGGTAGGGAGATGTTATTCTTCTCCAAGAGTTGGGTCAACATGTCAATTTGCTTCTTCATACAAGAGCTTTCAGGATGATAGCCCTTACTACAGTATGCATACTTTCTCATTTCTCCTTTGTTCTTCTTCTTCTGGAAGTTCTTCTTGGAGCCTTGGGGCTCCTCTTGAGACTTGTTCTTGTCTCTCTTTTGCTTAGGTGGATTTTTAGCTTTTTTCTTTCTTTTTGAATCCACCCTTGAATCTCTAGCAACCAAAGCTTGGTCTTTGGAAGGTTTGATGGTTCCCATCATCACCAACTTATCTTGTTCCTGTATGAGGGAGTCCATGAACTTTGCAAGCTTAGGAACCTTCCAGGCTCGAGCTATCAACTTGGTGGCATGGAAGGTCGAAACAAACATTGAATAGTCAGGGCCAAGCTTCGAGAGTATGGCCAAAACTAGTTGCTCTTCCTTCTTTTCAATCCGACACTGTTTTAGCTGCAAAACAAGGGCTTTAAACTTGGAAAAATAGAGTTGCAAGGATTCGAAGCTGCTGGGACTCAAGGAGATCAGCTCATTCTTGATTTGATGTCCTCTCATCTCATCTGTCTTACCAAAAATCTCTACAATATTCTCCCACACTTCATTAGGTGATGTCAATCCATCAATATCGAAGAGGAGGTCTCTTGAAATGCTCAGACACAAAAGACCATAGGCCTCATCCCTCCTGTTGTGCCATTTTATTTTCTCTGCGGTTGCATTGGGCTCTGCCTCAATTGCCATAGTAACCTTGTAGAGACCTTTCGCTCTAAAAAATATGTCCATATCATCTTTCCATTCAAATAAATTAAATGGAGTCAAGATGATCTTCTAAGATTGGTCCATAGCTCAGAAACTGTGCCCTTCAGTCAGCAGAATATGCTCCCAGTCAAGATGTCGAACCTGCAATAGAAATATGGAAGGAAAGAAATTGATCTACAAAGGCTCTGATACCATGTGGAAATTGAACCCAAGTGATATAACAATTACACTCACAAAATTGCTAATCAAACATGCAAAATTGCTAATCAAACATGCAAAATTAACATCAAAGGAGACTGAAATTGGAGCATAACACTAATCTATATTGAATAAGTGTACAATAGCCAACCTTGTGAAGTAATTACATGAGAGATTCGAATGCATAAGGATTCCATTTGAAATAATCAAAATGTAGGCTTACTAAATCTAGTCAAATCCCCCATAGGTGCATAAAGTAGTTTCCAAATACACTAGGATGCTCACGAATTGGCAAAGTCAAGTAGGCAAGCTAATAAGGGATGGAAAGGCAAATCATACATGCTTTTATTATGAGAAAAGGATGGAGGATGATGTGGGAAAAAAACAAGTCAACTACACCTAGTCTTTCTTTCCCTTTTGCCTTAATTCTCAATAAAACAGTCAGCTTTACAAAAAAAGCAAATATGCCCTTTGAAGGATCTAGAATAAAGCAAACATGCTAAATATGGTTTCCAGGAGGTTTCCCAAGCGCTCCATGACTCAGTTTTAGCAAGTGTTGACTTCTATAACATGTAGAAGGAAACTAGCATAGAGTGGAATATAGGAGACTAGGTAAATAATACAAAAATGATTTAATTAATGTCTAAGGTACGTAACTATGGGTTGAATATTCTAACACATTCACTAGTAGGATGGTGTCGTAGACAAGAACACTCTCTTGAGAGTAGTCCTAGCACTGACAGGTTGAGGATGGTCTATGATAATACTACTCTCATATGTTGAGTGGTTCTACATTTAGTTGTGGGCGAGATCTGCATTCAGTTGCAGACAACGGTATCCTCTCTGAGGATGGTTCCATGGACAAGAACATTGTATTAAGAGTGGTCCTAGCACTGATAGGATGAGGATGCTTCTTGATGATAGTACTCTTATATGTTGAGTGGTCCTGCATTTAGTTGCAGACAATATCTACATTCAGTTACAGACAACGGTATCCTCTCTAAGGATGGTCCTGTGGATAAGAACACTCTCTTGAGAGTGGTTTTAGCACTGATAGGATGATGATGGTCTGCGATGATAGTACTATCTTATGGAGAATTGTATTGCATTCACTTGCGGACGAGTTCCTACATTCAGTTGTAGATGATGATGTTCCAACATTTAATTATGTTGTGGGTGATTTAGCTCAGTACTTATATACTAATAATGTAGTTGATGCTCAAGATGATGTTGCTTAAGATGACTCTAGAGATGATGCTCGAGCCGATGCCAGAGATGATGATGCTCGAGATGATGCCAGAGATGATGCTCAAGATGATTCCAGAGATGATGATGCTCGAAATGATGCCATAGATGATGATGTTTGAGATGATACTAGATGATAGATATTTTCATGATGTTGATGTTCCACAGATGGTGATGTTGTTGATGTAATTATGAAAACTTCCTTTGAAATATAGATTCACCAGTCAATTGCACAAAAGTGTTTGTGTATTGTATAATACCTTCCTTGTTAAGAGGGAGTGTTAAAGAAATGTAACTGCGGAAGATATTCTATTTTGTATTATTATTGTTATTACCCCTTTCAAAGATGTTGTTCCTCCAATTAGGGATGTCATTGATGTAATTGGTCATGTAAAGTCTTGAGGTAAATCCTTCGTTGTAAGTCGAGTCAGTAGTACCCACTAAAGTATTATCAAAATGTATTTTTGAGTCTTCCAAGGAAATTCGGCCCTTGCAACAAGGAGAAGTAGGCCCAGTTGGGTTATTAGGCCTCCCAGCTGATCTGTATAAATAGGAGAGGTGCTTCCCTCATTTGGACAAGCTGAACACTCAAGAAGTTGCACTAGAGAGAGAAGGGACAGTCCATCTATAGGAGAGGAATCCATCTAGTCTTGTTTTAGGTCTTACACTGTTCTTGGTTGAAGTATATATACAGGAAGTTTTTTTTTGGTTTTTCCCCACGATGGTTTCCCAGGATAAATATTTGTGTTATCTTTTGTTCTGCTTTACTTGTTATTCTTTTAGATATCCTTTTGTATTGGTATAACAACTATTAAAATATTAACAATATATATATATATATATATAATGCTTTTGTATTTTATCTATTATTTTATGTATATAATATTTCCCTCTTCTTTTAAGATGTTTTTCCTCAAAGGGAGGCAATGATGGGTGTTGCTGAATGAACTCCTTTGTCTCCGAGGAAGCATATTCTTCTGGATAGTTCTTCCACTTAATAAGGTATTCTTTAATTATTCGAGAACATAATATTCTTTATCTGATGTTGATCACTGCTTCCAATTCTAAAATAAGTTTCCCTTCTTCATCCAAGGTAGGAAGTGTCATCTGAGAATTTTGATGTTGACCCAACAATTTTTTAAGATTTGAAACATGAAAAACATTGTGAATTCAAATCTTGTCTGGTAACTTCAATTCATATGCTACTGGCCTATTCTTTTAGATAATTTGATATGGTCCGTAAAACTTGGGGGCCAATGTATTCTTTCCTTGTTGCTTAAGTGACAATTGCTTGTATTGATGAAGTCTTACAAATACCCACTCTGCTACTTCAAACTCTCTTTATGTTCTATGTTTACCTGCTTGTTGCTTCATACGATATTGCACCATAGTTAAATTATCCTTGTGTACTCGCATTACTCTATGATTTTCCTCAAGTAGCAAACTCTCTTTATGTTCTATGTTTATCTGCTTGTTGCTTCATACGATATTGCACCATAGTTAAATTATCCTTGTGTACTTGCATTACTCTATGATTTTCCTCAAGTTAACTTTTTATTACAGATACTTTTGCATCACCTTGAATGATTTCCTTCCATATGGGAGGTTCATAACCATACAATGCTTGGAAAGGTGTCATCTTCGATGAAGTTTGATAGGTATAGTTATACCACCATTATGCAAGATGTAACCATTTTTTATGCTTATCAGTCACGAAACTACGAAGATAGGATTCCAAACATTTGTTGACAACTTCAGATTGTCCATGTATCTGGGGATGATAAGTTGAACTCATGTTAAGAGTGATCCTAATTTGTTTGCAGAATTCCTTCCAAAAATTGCTTGTGAATTTGGAAACTCTGTAACTAACGATGATTTTTGGAAACCCGTGTAATTTGTAAATATTTTTAAAGAATAATTCAACGATTTGTTTAGCGGAGTTAGTTTTCTTTATACCCATAAAATATGCATATTTCTCTAGTCGGTCCACTACCACTAATATTTTATCCTTGCCTTTGGATAAAGGTAATCCTTCGATGAAATCCATGAAGATTTACTTCCAATTTTGGTTTGGAACGTGTAGTAGGTAGAGTAGCTGTAACACCCCGGTTTTGACCCCGTTGCATTTAAATAAATGATGTAAATAATCATGGTGTGGATCTAGGAAAAATACACACCATCGATTTAGTATTTATGTTTAGGTAATTAAGGTGTGGCCGATGGTATTTTTCTGTACGCTAGTTGAACATTATGTTAAAATTGCAATTTTTAATTAAAACCCATAGCCCGCTATGTCAACGCAACTAAATGAGTTGGGGGCATGATTTTTCCAAAGGATGAGGGAGTGGGGGATTGGAAGAGTGGGGAAATTCGAATTGGGCAGAGCCCCACTTTGGGAAAAACGTTGTTTGAATTTCTTGGGCAAGAAAACACCAAAAACGTCCATTCTTCCTCGTACGACAATGTTTCTCCTTCCCTCATGATTTGGATTGAACAAAACATTTTTTTGAAATTCGAATTAGACATTCACGCAGGAGCCAGCAAGCAAAACCTACTCCGAGTCTGAACCATAACGATTTTTTCTCCTGTCCGGTGATCTGCTCCCTTTCATGTTTTGGTTTTTCCTGTGTGGATTTGTTATGTTCACATTTTATCCACTGTGTTAGTTGCTTTCTTGAACAGGAATGCCCTGAATCCAATTGTGTGCCTTTGTTTTGAAAGACCGACAACGTTTTTGTTTTGGCATTTTTGCAGCAATAAGTCTAGCACCGACAATGTTCAGAAATTTGTAAATTTCTGTGTGTGTATGTAATCCCTGACATCTACTATGTTTTGATAAATCCCAGGACAGAGATCCCTGTGTGTGAATCCATGTTTTGAATTTTAATTGATTGAAGGAATGGAAATAGAGTCTTGACTTGCTTGATAAACCTGGTGTGTGAAAGAACCTCACTGACCAATCTAGAAGGTTGGTTTTGTTCTTTGCATGCCCTGAATAGCACTGGAAGGGAAGGCATGGCCTGAGGGACTGTGTAGCAGAGAAGGGAATGCTTCCTTGTGTTGGGTGTGTAATTGTTTAGAAATTGGGCCAGATCCGGTGTGGGTGTTCATAGCATTGGGGTTGAGTTCACTAGCTTAGCAGTCAGTCTTTCCACCTCCTTGACAGCCTAATAAATCCAACTGGAAGGATGGCTTGGCTGGTAGCCTGATAAACCCATCTATTGGCTTGGTTGTGTCTCATGTGAATTTGGCTAAGTGTAAACCACTGCTTGTGTAAGTATGATAAACCCAACTGTGTTGGCTTGACTGAATTTTAATTGTATCCTTGGCTATGGGTGAAGCTTGTTAGTGTTCCTTATTCCTTAGGGAAGATCATGCTCAGCTCGGGGGTGGCAGTGTTGCTAAAGAGAACACTTGCCTATGGTTGGGTGCAACGTTGCAGTGACATAGCTAGTTGTGGGACAAGTTATATTCAAGATAAGCATTCTTGTCTATGTTATTCTCTATAGTTGTATTCTTGTATTGTAAATTGCTTGATGGAATGTGATGAACATGTTGCTATGTTGAATTGATGCATTGTTCCTTTGAATAACTGCAAGTATAGGCATCTATGTATGTTTTCCATTAATGCATTTAGAAATAAGTTGCAGGGTATATTGGTCAAATCGGTAATGTCCTGAATGATCAGATCAATCCAAGACTTCAGTGAAAAAAATTGGGTTTCCTGCTAGAAATCTCCATTTACGCAATCTGCGGGATGTGGGATGCAGGATGCGGAATTTTGGTTCGCAGATCATGGTTTCCGCAATTTTCCCTTCCGCAATCTTCCTTTCCATGACTTGCGCGATGTGGGATGCGAAATCGCGGTGTCGCGATTTCCACAATTCCTAGCCCCGCAAGTTTAGATTTCTACACCATCGATCTTCACGAGATAATTATCCACCGTTAATCTGTTCCCGATGCGGAATGTGGGATGCGGGTTGCGGGAAGTGAGATTTCCATTTTTGTAACTTCTGACCCCGCAACTCAGGCTATCTGCACCATTGATTTTTGTGGGTGGATTTTGAACCATCGATTTGGTTCCAGTCTGCAGGACCGTTCGAGATCGTTGATTTTCGGCGTGTTTTCTCTCCATCGTCCGATCTCCTCTGAGATATTTCCATATAGATTGTCAATCTGATCAATGGAATACAGGAGGGAGCGTGATAGTTTTTGAAATGTCAAGAAGTGGTTCACGACCATGCCCTGTGTTTCGATGAACAGTAAAAGTTCTCGATGAAAATTTTTAATTCCGCATGATAATGGGGTATTGGAATGTGACATTGTGGTATCAAAGCCTTGGTTGTAGTATTGGTCCTCTATGGGCCAAGGTTGAGCAGCTGAAAGAGCAAAAATTACCCCTATGCTCAACAGTCAGAAGACAAAAAAAAATTCCGGTGCAGCGGTTGAAAATTTTGAAAATTTTGCCGAAACAGAGAAATTCAACAGGTCTTTTTAGTGGGATTTAAAGGGATAGAAAGATGAAAAATGGTAGCCTGTTTATGCACCAAATTGAATGAAATCGAAGGAAGCCACAAGCGGGCGAGCCCCTTTGACCCCCATCACCCCCCTGAGACAGTCGTTCTTTGTGAGAGAAAATTCTGTGTTTTGGAAAAAGTTGTCAATGTATGATTTTTCCAAGTGAAGGTAAGTAATGTATGATTCATGTGAATGTTATGCAGCTAACAAATATGTTATTAACACATTTTCCAGAATCCTAGTCACCTCGAAAAGCAGCATTCCAGATAGTGCAGTTGGGTAAAGTGAGTTTGGTTCAGCTATGAGAACCGACAACATGCATGATGATGTACAGAACCCCAATGAGTATGAGGAAGATACTATGCGTGGGAATGTTGAGACAGAGTCTAATGGGAGAAGATTGCAAGAGACTCCCCCAGATTTTGCAGCCACCATAAGAATCCTAATGGCGAAGATGCAGAGTTACAAGGCAGATAATGAAAGATTGGTTAAGGCTCATGAGGAGCAGAATCAATTGAATGCATCCATGCTGCAAAGTTTGACAGATATTCAGAGAAAGATGAACTTTAAGGACCGAACAAAAAATCCAGAAGGGAGTAAGAACACTGCTAGAAGAAGAAAGAAATCACCTAGTGAGTCATATGACTCTGAAGGGTCCACTAGAGATTTAAGTTCTTCCCCTCAAGAGAATCAGAGAAAGAGGCGCTACCATAACCACTCATGAGATGAATTTAAGAAGGCAAGGCCTCCTACCTTTAATGGTGAGATAAATATTGGTTGAGAAGCTGAAGCTTGGCTTCTTGGGATGAGAAAATATTTCCAAGTCCAAGACTAGAATATGAAAGCTAGAGTAGCCATTTTCAATTTGACCTGAAGAGCATCCATATGGTGGGAGCATTTCAGGAAAGTAAATAAGATCAATGAAAGGAAGATTGTGTGTAAGCAATTCCTAAAGTATTTCAAGGACAAGTACATCTCTGATAGGTACTATGATGACAAGATCAAAGAGTTCCATATTGAGCTGAGATTGGGACATCAGACTATGGAAGAATATGCCAATAAGTTTTCGGAGTTGTTGAGGTATGTCGGGTACATAAAAGATGAGAAGGTAAAGATCCAGAGTTTTCTAAGTGGATTGCCTCAGTCTTACAAAGACTGAAATGAGTTTTATGAACCTAGAACTCTAGAAGAAGCAATAAGAAAAGCTAAGTATTGCTACGAGCAAATCAAAAACAAACCGAATCACCAGAAAACATGGAAGAACAAGATGAATGAGAGGTCGTATCAAAGGAAGAAAGGTTACAAACCTTCTAACTTTAGGAATCAACAGAAGCAACCAACATAAGTTGAGAAGCAGCCAGCTAGAGCGATGGGAGAGAAGCCAAAAGATCCACAGCAGAAAAGAGGACCACTCCAATGTTGGAAATGTGGAGGACCCCACATGCGTAGGTATTGTCCACTTGAGAATGAAAATGCAAGGCCAGCGTACAATATTCAAGAGGCAGAAATAGTGGGACAAGTGGCAAGGGTCGTACCACTACAACAAAAACTGGATCTGCCGTCTCTTTTTGCATCCTTTTTTGCGTCTAGACCATCTTCCAGTGTATCTTTCTTCATTTTTTGGACAAAATGGCGCAATTTCACGGGTTGGTGCTATTTTAGGCATTTTTTGTGTCCTTTTTCTAAATCTTGCGCAAATTGTGGTGTAATTTGCACCGGGTTTGGCACCTCGTTATGCACCAGGTTTTTCATCAGGTTTTGTGACAGGTTTTGAGCCTAGTTTTGCACCTAATTTTGTGCCTAGTTTGTACATCTACTCTTGTTGCGCCCCCTTTTACGCCCATGTTTTCCTCAACTTTTACGCTCTTGTTTTCATCCACTTTTGCATCCTTTTTTACATCCACTTTTGCATCCACTTCTGCTACTTTTTTTGCATCCCTTCATGTGCCAAGTTTTGCATCAAATTTTACATCCTGTTTTGAGTCTAGTTTTGCATCTCGTTTTGTTTCAACCATTTTTGCATCCATTTTTTCGTCCACTTTTGCACCCACGTTTTCATCCCTTTTTGCATCCCATTTTGCATCCATGTTTACGTCTTTTTTTGCATCTACTATTGCATCCACTTTTGCATCCACTTTTGTCGTGCCCCATTTCACACCCATTTTTGTGCTTACTTTTACACCCACTTTTGCTTCAACTTGTGCATCCATGTTTGCATCTTTTTTTGCATCCAATTTTACATTAGTTATTGCATCCTTTATGCATCCACTTTTGCATCAGGTTTTGCATTGGGTGTTATGACTACTTTTGCATCTACTTTTGTTGCATCCACTTTCGCATCCAATTTTGTCTACAATTTTACATCCATGGTTGTATCCACTTTTGCGCCAATTTTTTCATCATGTTTTGCTTCCATGATTGAATCATTTTTTGCATCCACTTTTGCATCGCCTTTTGCATCCCATTTTTGGTGCACCCCATTATGCGCCCACTTTTGCGCCTACTTTTGTTGCATCCATGTTTGCATCCTTTTTTGCATCCATGTTTTTATCCACATTTGCATCCAGTTTTAGACCCAGATGTTGAAGATGAAAATGAGGATAATGATTATGATATTGAAGATGGTTATGATGATGATGATAATGTTGTTGATAATGAGGAGAACGATGACAATGATGATGATGATGACGATTATGATGATGATGAGGAGGAGGAGGAGGAGGAGGAGGATGAGGATAATGGCAATGACGACATTGCCGATGATTATGATGGCAATGAAATGAATGATGATGATGGTGATGATGACAATGACAATGATGATGAATACAATGAGAATGATGATGTTGATCATCTTAAAAAATAAGTTGTTATTTGTCATGCATAAATTGTGTGTGTCCTCCATGACCCTTTTCCACTAATCACATATTTTGGGTAGATGTTATTTCTTATGCCAAAGGTAATGATGAAAAAATGATGAAAATGTCAATAATCATGATGATGATGATGTCAAGGACAATGGCGATGATGATGACATGGATGATGATTATGCCGATGATGATGACTATTAATGATAATCATGATGACAATGACAAAGATGACGATAATGATCATCATCATCATCATTTCCATCATCGTCATCATCAAAAACATCATCATTGTCATTCTCATCTAGTTCATCATCGTCATCATTTAAAGCATATGGGATATGTTTACCATTTAAAGCATGCATAACAAGTGGGATTATTCTAAAACACCCCACCAAAGTACAAAATTCAAACCACAAGGGAAACATAATATTGAAATTGTTCCAATTTTCTTTCTCCCAACAAAAGAAGTTGCATGATATGACTCAGCAAGATCATATATACTTGCAAAATTCTCTAAAGTAAGGTCCTAAACAGAAAACATAGATCTCAGTGCTGAGGCTGGACAATGTCATAACAAAAAAGGAAAAACTGCAATGAAATAAAAGAATACCTGTGCAATAGAATATTCACACAAATGTTTGAGGCCTTCTAAAATATATTGATCAGCATCTCTCAGAAGGTCTTGTGCAATATCTGTTGTCATCTCTACTGTACCAATGTATATAAATCTGACACCAGTACCCCATCAGAATCATCAAACATTTTTGGATAAAACATATTTGAGTTCTAACATGTCATAATTTCTTTCATATTCATCTTGAACTCTTTATAACAGGAATGAATCCTTTGTTATTGCCATAATAAACACATAGAAGAAACCATAAGAATTACCTCATCATTAGTTCAAAGAATGCCCAGGTTATATTTGGAATTTCAATATCCTTTGCCTATTTCAATATACGATCTTTTTCATTAAATTGGAGGTACACTTCTTTCTTGAAACTCTTTAGGACTCTTGATACATGATGCTTCCTTTATGTGCCCATCAAAAATATCTATGTCTTTAATGTTTTCCTTCCTCAGGGCTTGTATCTATTTTCTTGCTATTTTTCAGAATATTACACAAAGCTACAAATTTGGCATTGCCCTTTCTTTGGTTCCCAGCAAGGAAGATTATTTTAGGTTATCCTTTTATAGCATGGCTACCACTTTCCACTTACAATTGGAGGAGATTGAGAT
>LPNX010510067.1:486753-540414 GCA_001517045.1 Pseudotsuga menziesii
TGGTTCAATTTGAGACATGCTTTCTAGTGCCAACCTAACAAGGGACACATTTACCTTGCTCAACTTGAAAGACATATCTTCTTTCTACACTTCTAGGATTTCTTGTCTAAGATGTGCCTCTTGGACATTATCATAATGGTACCAGGAGCTTGGGAACATTAATTCAAATTTTCAGGGGCATGGGAATGCAGTTATTGGAGTTTCCTCGTTGGGAGTTCGTACAAGCTTCCTACTGAGCTGAGAACGCTTCAACCCAAAATTTGGTAGGTTATCTAATGATTTAATGTGCCAAACTCCCTCGCTAAAATGTTAAATGCCAATAGATTATAGGACCAAAATCCTAAAATAATCCTATAATTAAACCCCTCTTCAATAATACACAAGCAAGTCACTCTTGGTGCCTTCTTTGGTTTGTTTGAGTGAACAACACTGCCTATCACAGAGGTAGGACATGGATTCTATGTTTTAAGCTTGACTCCATGCTTGTGACTTGAGAGAGGTGGATTGAGGGCTGAGGTTAGTGAGAAAGAAGGCTTTAGATGGGTTTATAAACCATCTCTTGAGCTTGATTTAGTCTGCCCTTCTCTTAACCTCCGCCAACTCAAATTTTCTGGCACATGTCACTAGCCGACTGTGGCTTATTCTCATCATCAAGCTGTAAGTTAAGGTTTCAATCCATGAATTTGCACTTGGATGTTCTCTCTGCAGTAATACTACAACCCAACGACCTTTAAGGTTTGTATCCCATCAACACATATTATAGGTTCTGTGTTCCACTCAACATCACAATGAACAGCAAGAGTTCTTTGCTCTTTGCCTAAAATGCTCCTCAGTTCATTTGTGAAGAGGAATAACGCTAGTTCTTCAACTCATGAATTTTGGGTTTCTTTACTAGACTCCCACTAAACATCCTCTAGGCTCGAATCCTCACTCATAAATTTATTCACCATGCCTCTAAGTCACGATCATGGATGCAGGGGATTTCCTCTGTGCTTTGGACTCGGTTCGATTTCTACTTCATATCATGCCCAAAGCCTCTAGATTGGAAATACAGTTTGTTTGGATATATTTTGTGTCTTTGACCTCTGACGTTTCTATAGGTAATCGATTTCATCCAGGAACCCAAAAACAATGCTTCACATATAACGGATTTGCATAAAATTATAGGTTGACACTTGGGACAGTCGAATAATCCCCAACCTTTCACTCAAACTCCTCAACAAACTCCAACTGTTCTTCAATCGGATTAGAGTTTAGACTTCTTACCATAGCTTGCTAAACTTGGGCTTTGTCACACTTCATAACAAACATAAATGAATGAAAAATATTCCCATTTAACTAACATTGAATTGCACAAAAGAAAACACTTTACTTAAAATGCCCATAACAATCTGTGAAAGTCCATCCACTGGCTATGAAAGCATTTACAAAAACATTACAGAGTTCTGAAACATAATTGAAGAAAGGCAGACAGAGAGAGCCGATATCATTCATAAACACACGAAATCAACAACTTTGCAGGAGAAAAATATTTATGTGTATCAGTTTCTCTTCCTCTTGATTAGTTCTTGAGTACATCGAAAATAATGCCAACCAACCAATCCCCCAAACATAATCAGAATAGGATTTTATATGTAAATGAAGAGGTAACTCCTTCCAATGACAAAGTGCTTCCCTTTTCCAAAATTGAACAGGTCGATTGATCTCTACTCGAAAACTATTGGTATCTCTCCATCTTCTTCGACACTTGAATAAGTTGATTTCTGTGAGGGCATCGTATCCACATCTACCAAATGATTAGAGAAATATCCTCAATCTCACTCCTTGGAAATATGCAATAATAACAAACAAACTATAAATAAACAAAATCTGAAACAAAATCAATAAAAACAAAACTGAAAGAATAAAATTAAACTATAATCAAACCAAATTAAAATTAAAATCAAATTACAATAAAAAAGAAAAAGAAAAAATAAACTAATAAAATCTTCTGGAAAGTTAGGCAGTGATATCCTAGGAAATTTAATCAATAAAGAATAATGATCTCAATTCCTTCAATGTAGCGGTCTCTAATGACTCATTGGTATTCTTTTGAATGTTTCATTTGTAATGTTTTGATGGCGTCAAATATGTCTCCTTGAAATAAACAGCCTGAGCCAGCTCTTGCTTGGTTAACACTACAAATGCACCAATGTGGCAGTCCATTCTGTGAATCCATGTGTATTCCTTTGACATGTTGAAGATCCATTTAATCTTTGATGTTTTCTTTTCTGGATCTGATCATTCTTTCCTTTGATCTATCATTCTTGCCTTTGATCTAGTATGATTCTAATTTGAATGCTGGTGGGTGCCAATGTAGAACAATCTTCCCCTTTCATTACCATATGATAGACGCCCTTCTAAGATTACATTTCACTCAAGCTCACCGTGTTCAGAGCTTCAATGGCACAAAGTATGTTTCAATCTATGGCCATCCCAAATTTTTTCAATTTATTGTTTCTGCATTTAATTGATATTCAAATGATAAAAATTTAGCCCGGGAACTCTGAAATTGCTTCAGAAATGGGCTTTTTCGTTGAATTTGATCACCTTTTTTTAATTAAAATTTGTGTATAACCCGAGAACTATGAAATTGCTTCAAAAATTGCTCATATACAAGCTAAAGATGTGATGCTAACTTGGAAAAAGGATTATCCAAGTAGTCTCGTGAACAAACACTTGTAAAAAATAGTATGGATAACACCTCCATCCGTTTTTCATTGTTAAGGTTTTGGTTCGAGTTCTTAATTTCCAATTTGATGTACCTAATCTTCTCCTCTTTCGGAATTGGTAGCAGTGATCAAATTTGAAGGGTGGGTCTTAATTTCAATTGCAAGGGCATTTATTCTTGGAGCCCTTCAAAGATGAAGGGTAGTATAAATAATTGTATTTCAATTGACAAGTTTAAATTAACTATACCCTTTCACCAAAAATAATGTAAAAAATAAAATTGTTCTTTCAAATTTTTTATAATTTTTAACAATTGAGCACCTCTTACTATTTATAGAAAAAATGATATATTTTCAATAAAACTTATTTTGAACAAATTAAGTTGTCATATGTGTATTATTAATTTTACAGTTTAGTAACATAACAACTATTCTATTGTATTTCTTCAAGTTGGAGCAGACTTCATTATACAAAAAACTACTTAGACTATGTAATAACAATATTGGGGCATCCACGTGCAATCCAAGATTGAGAGATGTAAGAATTATAAGGATTGCGCACCTAAGAAAAAATAATACAGAACTCATAAAACATTAAAAAAATTCCTACATACCAAGCAAGTTAGCAAAGCTAGCATAATTAGGGTCATGGCATCAAATGTTTTTGTTCAACACTTATCATGAAAGAGTACGTGTATGGGATGGAAGGGAAATGGAATCAAGCCTAAGTCAATTGAACCCTTGCAACTCATTGCATGTCCGAGGCTCAACAATCTGCCTTTTAAATTGAACCAAAATACCAAAAGAAGTTTATTAATGGCTAGATTTGAGAAAGTTCTAGGTGTGAGTAATTAAGGGTTTGGGGCTCTAATTTTTTTTGTGTTTTGTACCAGTCAAGGATTCAGTGAATCGATAGTCACATGCAGGAATTTAAGTTATTTAATGAAAACAATTAATGTGTATACCTCTATGTAACCATTTTCCATGTTGATGGAGGCCACTACCCTCTTTATTGTCTTACCAAAAGGCATGATATTGAGGAAGAAGACCTAAAATTATGGACCTCACCTTCAAAGAATTCCTTGCAATCACATTAGTGAGGAGTGATAAGAAGATCACAACAATTCCTACCCATGACTGTCGATTCATTGAATCGTGGATTGGTACAAAACACAACAAATTTTAGAGCCACAAGCCCTTAGTTACTTACACCTAGAACTTTCTCAAATCTAGCCATTAATAACCTTCTTTTGGTATGTTGGTTCAATTTAAAAGGCGGAGTGTTGAGACTCAAACATGCAGCGAGTTGCAATGATTCAATTGACTTAGGCCCCTCCATTACATACATGTATGATTTTACGACAAGTGTTGAACATGAAAATATTTGATTCCTCAAGCCTGATTATGTTAGCTTTGCTAACTTGTTTGGTATGTAGGATTTTTTTTTTAATGTTTTCGGAGTTGTGTATTAATTTTTCTTAGGTGCCTAATCCTTATCATTCTTATATCTCTCAAGCTTAGATTGCACGTGGATGCCCCAATATAGTTATGGCGTAGTCTAAGTAGTTTTTTTTGTATAATAAAGTGTGCTCGAACTTGAAAAAATACAATAGAATAGTTGTTATGTTAGTGAACTGTAAAATTAATGATACATATATGACACCTTAATATGTTCAAAATAAGTTGCCTGAGGGAACAAATACCCTTCCAATTGAAATTAAGACCCACCCTTCAAATTTGATCACTTCTTACATGATGAAGAGCGACCTAGGGGTGAATATTGGAGGGTTCATTTAAAGTTGGTGGTTGCCATATTTAACAGCTTGTCCGTGGGTTAATGGATTTCGTTCTGGTCATGCGTGGTAATTGGAGGAGAGTTTACAAATCTCGGGGTAAGGATTTTTGTGAAGAGGCACGGGGTGAGGGTTTTTTTTAAGAGGCTCGTAAGGACATCCTTAGTTGCAGAGCTGAAATCATCTTGTTCTTCCCAGGTAAGTCAAATTCTTCTAAAACTGCTTCACGCATTTGACCATCTGAAAGGAACATAGCCTAGGCATAGCTAAAATCTGTCTCTGAATGGCAATGGAGTCTGAAAATTTGAAGGCGTTCAAGATGGATATCAATAATGATAGCATTCCTCCATGTTCCAAGAAGTTAAAAAACTAGAGGACCAGATCGCCCATGTCATTCTTTAGACAATCTTGGTAAATGGGTAAAGACGACCCACGTAAAATTATACATGCTTTCAAGGTTGGATTTGCACTTTGTATTGTTTCTCCCTTTTATCTCACAGGTCCTTTGTTCAATGGAGTTGCTGGGAGCAGTGCGATTTGGGCAGTCATTTCCGTGGTAGTAGTATTGGAATTTTCTGCTGGTACAATTTAATCTATCGCTGCTATTGTTAAAGATTTAATCTGCATTGATTAAATATTAACCCAAATCTATTAAGTGATTTCGTATGTGAAGAATCGGTTTCTGCGATTGAGTAAATCTTAACCCAAAAGTTTATGTGGATGCATGCAGAGTGAAAAAGTGTACCCACTCCCTATTTTAATTCGGAAGGTAGCAGATCTGTGGCTGTTGGTGAGTGTATTTGAATAAGGATGTTGGAGCACAGGAGGGGGCAACGAGGATCAAAGGAGCATGTGCAGAAGAAAAAGATTGGAGGAGCTTTCTACATCATATGGATGTCACTGAGAGAACTTTATGGGAGGAGGCAACAAGGTAAATAATCCCTTTCTTAGAGTTTTTGCAGTGCCTAGAGTAGCATAAGGAAGAATATTCGAAACAACCAAGCAGGTATGCTTGAAGGATTGAATACTCGATGATGTTCTGAATCTGCTGGATGTCAATTTGATTGACCTCTGCGTGCCATTAATGACGCATTGTAGTTGGGCTTGAATCTGCTCTATCTAAGGATTTGACGGGAACAGGGCCTTAGTCCTGTTAATGTATTGTAGTCTAGAGCATTTCTATGTAATGATATATATTCAGTTTTGAGTTCGGGCATGCCCCTCTTATGTTTGCATCATTTTGGTGTCAAAGCAACTTGATCTTTAGAGAAGAAGATGGTCTGGAGAGGAGAGCAATTGTTGCAGGTTTATACCTAGAAGGAAGTTTGAAAGAAGAACTACGTGAGTTAGGAAGAGCACTATATTGCATAGAAGTGCGTTATTGGTACTAGTGGGTAATGTATTGACTTCAAAAATCCATATTTTGAACAGCTTTAAGAAAATGAGCTGTTGAGAAGCCAAACAGGAATTGGTCAGCTAAAGTTCAATTGCATAGTAAGATTTCATTTGCTTTAGGATTCATTATCATGATTTGATGAGTATCAGAAAGCACTGAGGTGTATGTGAGTGTCTGAGGACATTGAGTTAGCTGTAGGAAACCACACCTAGGGGAAGGATTGTTGGAGTAATTTTTATGTGTTTGCTTGTGTTGGTTAAAATGGTGAAGAATAAATAGGTAAGCTAAGAAGAGAAAGAAAGGATCAAGGAAGACATGTACAAACAATTAAAAAATTAAAAAAGAACGTGATGAAAGACAACAGAGAAAACCAGAGATCCAACCATGAAAAAGTAAATAAGGGATTTGGAGGAAGAAGAACGATTGCAAATTGAAAAGAGGGAGATTTTAGAGTGGGTTTCAGTTGTGGAAATTCTTGGCTACCCAGAAGAAGGTGATGCACTTTAGGAAGAATGCATAAAAACTAAGAATGTGTTTGTTCAGAGCATGCAACAAGAGTGTAATAGGATTGAGCATGTAGAGACTTACATGCACGGAGATAAATGTGAGGAGAATGATGTTCCAAATTGCATCCCAAAAAAGGTTGTGGAAACCTTGGTGAAGAGTATTGAAGAAGAAAAGAAGCGTGCAACTAAAGACTTCTCGGAGGTGATTATAGAGGATAAAACAGTTTCTCGAAGGAGATTACAGAAGATAAAATAGTTGAAGATAAGGCTGGTTTACAGGTTGCAGCAAAAAAATGCCTGGAAGAAGTGGGTTTTGTGATCAATCTCTTGGATATGGAAGACGGAAGTGACATTCACAACATGGCTGAACAAGGGACCGTCGTGGAGAAGATAACCATTTTTGTAAAAAACAAAACAAATGTGATGTCGTTTCATGTACTTGATAGGTTATCCCAAGTGGATTGGGATAGCTTGATAATTGTCGTTGGAGATGAACATAATGAAATATTAGTTGTGGAAGTTTGGAAGTTCAAAGTGCATGAATGGAACACTGTCCATAGTGAACCATGGTTTAATTGGTGGAGAAAGTAGAGGAAAACAAAGCACATCGACTCTGAATTAAGAGGTTCAGAATTTTTAAAACAAGAGGAGGATGATGTGGAGCATCCATCAAGTATTCCACATGTCCCATAGATTCTAGAAACCTGAATGTGGATGCATGCAGAGTGAAAAAGTGTGCTCACTCCCCATTTTAACTCAAGAGTTTACACTCAGTACTGTTAGGAGCTTTAATTGAATGGAGAAAACATATGAAACAAATCACATTGACTCTGAATAAGGAGGCTCAAAATTTTTAAAACGGGAGGAGGATGATGCAGAGCATCCATCAAGTTTTCCACATATCCCATAGATTCTAGAAGCATCAAGCCTGGCACATGTCCCATAGATTCTAGAAACCTAAATGTGGATGCATGCAGAGTGAAAAAGTGTGCTCACTCCCCATTTTAACTCAAGAGTTTACACTCAGTGCTGTTAGGTGCTTTAATTGAATGGAGACCTGTGGTTGTTGGTGAGTGTATTTGAAGAGGGATGGTGGAGCATAGGAGGGGGAAAATATGTTCAGAGGAGGATGTTTAGAAGAATAAGCTTAGAGGAGCTTTCTACACCATAGAGAACTCACGGAGAGAACTTCAAGAGAGAAGGCAGCGAGGTAAAGGATCTCTGTCAGATTTTTTCCAGTGCCGAGTATAGCATAAGGAAAAATACTCAAAGAAGCCAAGTGGGTATGCTCCGAGGATTGAATGCTTGAGATGCTATGAATCTGCTGAACGTCAATTTGAGGGACCTGCATGCCATGAATGAAACTTTGTAGTTGGGCTTGAATCTTCCCTGTCTAAGGATTCGACGAAAATAGGGCCTTAGGCTTGTTAATGTATTGTAATATAGATCATTCCCATATAATGATAAATATTGAGTTTTGAGTTCAGGCCTGCCCATCCCACCTTGTGTTTGCATCACAGCCATTGACTGCTACATGAGTTGAGGTGTAAAACAATAAATGACTACTACAATAGTTGAGGTTATAACTTATAAGCATTGAATGACAACTACATTAGTTGAGGTTTTACTTTTAGATACAGAGATCATTCATTTTATTGCAGGCATATGATTGAATCAAATTACTGATGCAGGTGCTACCTTGAGCAAGGGCTTAAATAGAGGACTGGGAACACTGCTGGCAGGTCTCCTGCCTTTAGTTGTGGATTTAGTAGCAAAGAACGCAAGAAGCACAGGGTAGGCTTTCCTCATTGGCATTGTTATCTTTATATTTGGTAAATATTCTTTCTAGTGTAAAGATAAATTTATTTCAATTCAATATAATAGGTTTTCCTTTTTTGAAATAGCCACAAGGGAATGGAATCTTAATCCTTTTCTGAAATAGCCACAAGGGAGTGGAATCGCCTTTAGTTGATTGATTAAGTATGAATTAGTATATTTACTTACTCACCTTTTCTTCCTCCTTAAAAAGTGTTGAATGAATGTGTTATCTGAGCAAGTATATGAGAAAAGAGAGTGATAAGTGTGTGCTAAGAAAGAGTGAAATAAACCACTAGTTTATGATGCGTTGGAATAAAATCTAATCTCATCCTCTCAGTGCAACTAAAAGCAAATAGATTACCATTGTCTTTTAACTTATTAAAAATGACCTATGACAGGGATTGTTGTTACATACTTTCGGTTCCTCCCCTTGATAAAGAGAAAATTTAACCATGGCATGGTGATATTCCTTCTTACATTCAACATGGTCTCCATCTCGGCTTACCGCACTGATAATATAGTCAGCGTGGCTTACAAACGGTTCATAACGATACTAATTGGCTATGGGATATGTTTGCTTATCAGTCTGATAATTTTCCCTATCTGGGCAGGGGAGGACCTTCACCAAATGCTTATAGCTAACATGCAACATCTAATTGGATCATTTCAAGGTGAGGATATATAGTGAGGGGAAGTGTAGTAACATCGTTTTTCCTTTTTAAGTTTTTCAATAAAATAGGCAAGGTCGGTGTGTGTCTCTTGTGTTATTTTAGTTTGGTGGGTTAGTTTTAATGGTTGAGTGTTGTGAATTGCAAATAGAAAATCAGTTAAAACTTTTAGTAAACACAACCAATATTTGTTCAATAATCATCTATGATTCAATGTTGAAATCATATGATTCAATGATGAAGGACGCACACAAAAATTTTTTGAAGATGGATTGAGAAGTGGCTCATCATATTAGGAGGGTGAATCAGAAAAAACATTGGAGGGTCCCATCTACCAGGGATACAGGGCCATTTTAGATTCTAAAGCTACCAAAGAGTCTTTGGTGGGTTAATGCAATCTTATAAATGTCTTCAAATTGAGAGAGTTGAAATTTTTTGATGCAATTTTGTAAATCTCTTCAGATTCAGAATATTGATTTTTTTTAGAGAAATTTTCAGTTCATTTAGCTTTGCAGGTTTTTCTCAGTTTTTAAGTATACCTTTACAGTTGCCAATTTGCCCCTGGTTTTTAAGATTTCTAGATATAACTGCAAGCTCACAATAGGATTTTCAGATTAAATTATTTGTATCATGGCAAAACAGTATCTATAAATTTAGGTTAATAAACATCTCTGTATTGAACTGATATGTGAATTTTCAAACTCAATTTTACATTTGTTTTACATGGATGTGTAACGATGTCAATATTCAATGATACCTACTTTTAATGCACCATCATATACATAAACAAACGTATATTTAAAGGATGAAATTCTAACCCTACATTCACCAAAATGTAAATTTGAATGTTGTTCCAATCACAGGACCACGGATTAGCAGATAATATTAAATCTCTCCTATGGGCATCTCAGTGCAATCAGTCCCTTCAAATTAAATCACATGCCATCTGTTAATATGTTGGATAGTTGTAATAAGTAACAAGTAGGCTATCTGGTTAACTCAATGGAGCATCTATGAATTGTAGGCCAACTTTTCTAGATGGGAGCCTCGACATGGGCGGTTTCGGTTCAGATACCCTTGGACTCGGTACCTTAAAGTAGGCATCACGCTCAGACATTGTGCTTATTCAGTAGTTGCTTTGCATGGTTGTATGCGATCTGAGCTATAGGTACATTAAACTAAGTTTTATCAATGGTGTTTTATATGTGGATTTCAAAAGCATTATAAATAAAGTTTCATTGTTGCATTTAAATTTTAAGTTTTTGGTTTGATTCACAGGAACAAAATCTGTTCCATTAAAATTTGAAGTTTTTGATTTGATCAAGAAAGGAACAAATTCTCTGTGAAAGATTTTAATAAAGCTTCCTAGATGGTAAAAATAGACAGAAATGACAGAAATGGGCTCCACTTTATTTACTTATTAATTCTCTAGTGCTGGGAATTTCAAACAATTTTTTTGCATTGCAGACCCCGCCTCATGTCCGAGCTGTATTGAGGAGGAAATGCATAAAAATCAGCACTGAAGCAGTGAAGGTTCTCGAAGAGCTGGCAGAAAGCGTTATGGAAATGAGGAGATGCCATAATTTGGAGCTGATGATGAAACAAATAGATGTAGCAGTGAAAGAGATTCACTTGGTTCTTTGCGCCGAGCCCAAGCTCTTCATCGACTCTAAAAGATGGTCCATAGTCGAAGAAATCCCGGAAAAAGATGAACCTCCCGACGAAGAATTAACAATGGAAGATCAGACGACCTATTATATTGAACCTGAAGCATAGGGATCCCAGGCAGAAGATGAATTAATGAAGCACAGAAAATCTAGGGCAGTTGCAGGCAGCTCATATTTGAAGATCTATCATTCCATGGATTCTTCGCGGCAATATAAATCGAGCCAGGGTGAGCCCTCTCCACAAATATTTTCAAGACTCGTATCCTGGCATGGTCCAGAAATTATACCGACAACACCAAGAGAAGAAAATATATCGCCATCCTTAGGCCGCCATTGTTCCTCTAGGAAGTTCAACAGATCAAATCAGCTTCAGTTCGTAGAGGAATTTCCTCTTGCTACGTTTGCATCGCTGATGGTAGAATTTACAGGCTACAGCGAGATTAAAACACCTTGCAGTGGGAGTTGATGAGCTTGGAAAGTTAGGTAGATTCAAAGAAGCAGCAGAAAGAGAAGGGAACAATCAGCACGGGGTGAGCTATACAAGATACAAGGACTTTGTGTCCAGTCATGTTTATACAAATCATAACTCAGCTGAGTAGCTTGTACTCTTGAAGAACCCCCTTTTCACACAAAGTTCTTCCGGCAAAACCTATCAGAGAAGGCCAAATTGGATGTTGTCTCTGCCTTTCATAGGGAGGTTGTTCTTCAAGTTCTTGGTGTTTCACAAATTATCTTGGAGAACTGTGCCAATAAGCACTTTTATTGTTGAACTTGACAAAACATTGAAGAAGGTAAAGAACTATGCCAATAACTTGCAAGTATGAGGTGGATTGTGTATTGTGTAGATAAGTCAGAAAGGATATTATGCAACCTCGGCTGGATGCAAATCCAACTATGGTGGCTTTCTTCTAAACACAAATTCTGTCACCATATTATAGTAGTAGTTTCCTACTATCAGTTATAACCTATTGATTATATGCCTACTGGAAGTGGGGTACATTGGTTGATTGCTTTTATCCCAACTGGGCAGTAAATTAGCTGACTTGGAATAAGATTCTATGGTCTCCCTACCAATCTAATACGTATCTTTCCCTGGCTATTACAGGGAGGGGAGGGTGGCTATAAGCAAGTTGTAATGATTTATAGTTGATTGTTCCAGGAGTTACTGCTTACCTCCTTGGAGAGAGTGTACACTGTAGGATGTGCAAGCCAACTACCTTCAGCATAGAAAAAAATACACAATACCATGAGCACATATTATAGATAGACAAGAACTTGAATATGTAAATTAGAATTTGCACATGGAAATAGGAGAGCACCTCACAAGTTTTCATAACATGATGGGAGAGTACTGCAGTTATTTTCATATGGATATTGAGGAAGCCCCATAGCATAGCATGCAGTCATAGCAACATTATTAACTTCATAACAAATTGAATGTTGTTTCTGAATTTCCAAATGGTTCAGTGCCTGAGTCAGCGGATGGCAGAAATGATGGAAAGCAAAAATATGGCAAAGGATAACCATTTTCCATTTTCATTAGCTGGTTTGTGAATGTTGCAAAAGAATTGTCCAGGAAACTTAAACAAAGAGAGTATTGCTTTATATCTTGTTTTGCAGTATTTTTTTTCCATTTGCCCAGGAAGGAATCAATAATCTCATTGAGGATGCATTTCTGAGCCCTGATAAACTGATTGTCAATGTCATAAGTCTTGCAGCTCTGAACAAGGTGGATCTTGCCTTCTATCACCCTTCCCTTTATTTAATTTTCAAAGTAAAGGGACATCTTCCTCTTTGGTTGTATTAAGTATCTTGTATTCTGGCCTATTTTGATGGTTGTAGAGTCAAGGGTTGTTTTAACTTTGTATAATCATGAAATATACATAACTTTCTCCTCCATAATTAATAGGAGAAATACTTTGGTTAGGTTTTTTCTTCATTACTAACTCGTCTCTTTCATATTGTGTGTAGAATGAAGCTTTAATGGGGGAGGTGCTATGTTTGTTTAGAAGCATCCAAATTTGATAGCATGGGTCATACATGAAAACACCGTGACAACATCAACCATTATTAATGAAATCCACCCTGATGTCAAGGAGGTCTTATTGACAGGAACAATGTCCAAACTCGGTCGAGCTATTTCTCTTTATCTTTGCAAAAAACGAGTTCGTGTGTTGGTATGTAGTAGAAAATGAGTTCTCTCATTTTTGGTCATTTTTTTGGTCACTAATCTCTCATTTTTGGTCACTAAGCATTAAGGTGGTGATGACATTCCAGATCTCAATAGGGTAAGCAAATAAATTTTCACTATAATACATCTCATAGGATCTAATGTGTGTATTTGTGTAGTACTTTACTAGACTAATGTATAGATATAATATAGGTTCACTCATATTATTAGACTACGTCTCATCAATTCATCCCTGCTTAGAGGAAATCATCCCCAATTTCCACTGAAGATAGGGAAGTCGCTGCCTACATGTTGATTGCAACAGCCATTAACCCTGAGTGGGAAACATGCCTTTGCAGCACACCAAGTAGGTAGTGATGTGACACTGCCTAGTGGATCTAGTGTGTACATCAAAAAGAGTATATTCAGGAAAGGGAAGCTGAAAATCTACAATTGTGACCTCCATGTGTGTGACTGGACACATCCTTTAAATGAGGTGGTTCATATCACTTCCACTGGTTGACATTCACCACATCATGGGTTCCTAGCTGTGGTAGAAGGTCCAACTTGAAAGCATTGGCACCCATTTGTTGATTTTTGAAGCAATGCTTGTCCAAATGCAACCAAACTCAATCACCAACTTGAAAATGTGCAGCAAGTTGATGTCAGTCGTATAGTGCTTTGTATTCAGCATGTGTCTATTGAAGGATGACATGAACATTACTTTGGATCTTGACCATGTTCTGCACAAAAGAATATTTGTCTTACTGCTTCTACTGCTGGGATTTGGATGGAGTTGGGAGAGCAACTGGAGCTAGGAGGTTGAAATCCAAAACAAAGATCAAAAGGAAAGTGTCTTGTAGAAAGGCATCTTTGTTGTAACTATGTTGCAAAATATGTAGGTATTGATCCTGTTATTTGTTCTATTGATGGTAGAGGTAGAGAGCATGAAGCAAGATTATGTTACACTATCTTAGTTTGGCCATCAGTTTGTGGATTGGATGTAGTAGAGAACCGATGCAGACAACCTAAAGGATTCCATGAGGATTTTCCAAATCACTAAGAAATCTAGAGTAATGATCAGAAATGTTGGTCAATGGTAATCCAAAATAGCCCCAAACAGGCTAGAAGAAATCCAAGCCCTATAGGGAACTGTCAAAGACTGGTACAACCCAAGCTTCATGTTGGCAGGTTTGTTTTGACTACAATTTGAACAACTGTAGATGTAATATTCCACTTCTTTCCACATGGAAGGCCAAAAGAAGTACCTTTGTAGGTGCAACATAATTTTCTGCACACCAAATGTCCTCCATGGGATGAAGAATGGGCCTCCTTGATAAGCAGAAGGCAAGTTGATCTAGCTGGAACACACAATTGATTCAACTTGTAAAGAAAGCCATCTTGATCTTTGTAGTCTAGGAAAGGGCTTTGATTGACCACAGTGGGTTGTTGGATGGATTCCATGACCAGACCAAAGTAAAGGTCTATATAATATTGGGATTTCCAATCCTCATAGGCTGCACATTTGATATCTAAAATGGAACGAACCTTGGCTAAGGGTCTATTGAGGAGATTAGGCACTTTATTGGAATATTGGAAGGCATCTAATTGGTGACAAGTGGTTTCTACACTGACGATGTTTTGATATTTGTGGTCTATTGTGGGACAAAATAATTAACTAATTCTCTCTCTCTTTCTTGGGGATAATAGTAGTCTCCTTACAAATGGTAAACCTAGCCTTCCCACTTTATTTGTTTTTCCTTTAAGTAATGTTAAAACACCAATTCGAACTGGTTGGTCATTCTGAACATTTTAATTGGTCATGCATACATGTCTAGATTCTAGAGGGTCAGAGGTACTGCACAACATATCAATAACAATTTGACTCTCAGCGTTGTAAACAGTTAGGAAATGTACCAGAAAAAATGTACTAGCTTGTTTAAGAAAGGAGGTTAAGATTCATAATGCTGCATTAAAATGCTGAAATGCACACTAAAATAACCAAAAACAACAATTTAGACAATAGCTTTATGAAGATGAAATTTACCATATGGAAACAACATTAACTAAAAACAATTTTGATTCCATGTATCTTGTTATGTGCACTTAAATATTTTCAATCCATATTCTGTTTAATAACCTTATTTTTGCTGTAAAAGAGAACATCTACGTATTTAGTTGTCAAAGAGAGTATCTGAACTTTTGAATAAAGTCTTCAAGAGGCTGTCAAAATAGGATGCTTAATCAAGTGCACTAACATGATGACACTATAGTTTTCAAACTGTGTTCAATTTATTTCATTCACCAAGATTTTTTTTAATATTATCGAAAGTTCACCTGTGCATATGAAATTATTGCCTTCATCACAATCAGGGTTTTACTGTTGTCCATGTAAATCCAGAGGTCTCACCAAAACTAAACAGCCTATTCCTAGCATGATGAAAATTGAAACAACAACTAGACTTCAGGTGAGGCTTAAAGAATCTTGAGGTAGGCATCTTCTTTTAATAACCATTCATGAGTGCTTCTCTTACCATCCCATTGCTTAACAAAATCACATAATCAACGAATAGCAACATTTATGTAGCAACACACAATCCTCAATTGGATTCTACAACTATTTCTTAAACACGTCCCTTATTCTCTTTCCTTATCAGGTTTATGTTATTAGGTATGCATCAATACATTATCTTGTTCTCTAAGACCCTTTTACGAACCACTTTAATAGATTGTGTAATTGTTTAGGATATTTTGTTGCCTGATCACGTAGATTTTTGTGCTTGTTAATGTGTTTGGAAAAATAAATTGGATTTTAAGCATGACTGTCTTTGGATTTTATTGTCTTTTATTAGAATTCAAAAGATGAAATCTGTGTTAATATTGCTCCTCTTCCCAATTCTTAAAGGGTGCTAGCTCAATAGAAGAGCGCCTGTCTTACAAGCAGGAGGTTGGTGGTTCGATTCCTCCATGCCCTATTGATATTGCAGTGTATTTCTAAAGGTAAAAAATGTAGTAGTGAAAGATGGATGCAATATTAAATGCAACACTAAATGCAAAACAAGATGTAAAAGTGGACATCACACCAAACACACAAGTGGATGCAAAAGTGGACATTATGTCAGACACAAATGTGGACACAAAAATGGATGTCACAGTAAAAGCAAAATTGGATGCAAAAGGAGACTCAACACTAGACACAATTAATGACTCAAAACTAGATGCAATACTAGGCCCAAAACTAGACGCAACAATAGATGCAAAAGTGGACTCCTAACTAGATGTAAAATTGGACATTAATTTGAGCAAAAAATATGGTGTATCGATAGACATAAAAATAGGCGTAACACGAGGTGCAAAATTGGAAGCAAAACTTGACGCAAACGAAAAATTAAAATGAGACACAATATTGAATGCAAGATGGGACGAAACATTGGATGTAAAACTAGACGTAATATTGAATGCAAGATGGGATACAACATTGGACACAAAACTAGATGCAATATTAGATACAAACATGGGCGCAAAACTAGGCACAACACTAAGCGCAACACTGGGTGCAACATTGGGCTCAAACATAGATGCAAAAAAGACATCAACCAAGATGCAACACTAGGTGCAAACCTAGATGCAAAATACGGCGTAAAACAAGATGAAACATTTGGCACAAACATGGATACAAAAAAAGACCTAAAACAAGATGCAAAATTAGATGAAAAAATGGATGCAACATTATAAGTAAAATTGGATGCAAAACTAGACGCAATATTGGGCCCAAATTTCGATGCAAACCTAGATGCAAAATTGGACACATAATTTCATGCAAAACATGGTGCAAAATTGGGTGCAAGACTTGATGAAAAAAGAGGAGCAAAATAAGACACAACATTGGATGCAAAACTGAGCGTCAAACTGGGTGCAAACAAGGATGTAACAAACGACACAAAAAAAGATGCAATACAAGATGCAAAATTGGGCGCAAATAAGGGCATAACAAAAGATGCAAAAAATTGGGCGCAAAAATGGATGTTAAAAAGGACGGAAAAAAAGATGCAATAGATGGTGTTTTACGAAATTGTACAATAGCGCCAGGTTTAGCACCGGATTGTTCACCAAAATTGGGAAAAAATTACACTAAAATCCAGTGCTAAATTCGATGCTAAACAGTCAGCTTTATAGAAAAAGCAGATATGCTCTTTGGAGGATCTGGAATAAAGCAGACATGCTAAATATGGTTTCCAGGAGGTTTCCTAATCGCTCCATGACTCATTTTTAGAAAGTGTTGACTTCTATAACATGTAGAAGGAAACTAGCATAGAGTGGAATATAGGAGACTAGGTAAATAAGACAAAAATGATTTAATTAATGTCTAAGGTAGGTAACTATGGGTTGATTATTCTAACACATTCACTAGTAGGATGGTGTCGTAGACAAGAACACTCTCTTGAGAGTAGTCCTAGCACTGACAGGTTGAAGATGGTCTACGATAATATTACTCTCATATGTTGAGTGGTCCTGCATTTAGTTGTGGGCAAGATCTGCATTCAGTTGCAGACAACGGTATCCTCTCTGAGGATGGTTGCATGGACGAGAACATTGTATTAAGAGTGGTCCTAACATTGATAGGATGAGGATGCTTCATGATGATAGTACTCTTATATGTTGAGTGGTCCTGCATTTAGTTGCAGACGATATCTGCATTCAGTTACAAACAACGGTATCCTCTCTAAGGATGGTCCTATAGACAAGAACACTCTCCTGAGAGTGGTTTTAGCACTAATAGGATGATGATGGTCTGCGATGATAGTACTATCTTATGGAGAATTGTATTGCATTCACTTGCGGACGAGTTCCTACATTCAATTGCAGATGATGATGTTCCAACATTTAATTATGTTGTGGGTGATTTAGCTCAGTACTTATATACTGATAATGTAGTTGATGCTCAAGATGCTGCTGCTTAAGATGACTCTAGAGATGATGCTCGAGCCGATGCTAGAGATGATGATGCTCGAGATGATGCCAGAGATGATGCTCAAGATGATTCCAGAGATGATGCCAGAGATGATGCTCAAGATGATTCCAGAGATGATGATGCTCAAAATGATGCCAGAGATGATGATGTTCAAGATGATACCAGATGATAGATATTTTCGTGATGTTGATGTTCCACAGATGGTGATGTTGTTGATGTAATTATGAAAACTTCCTTTGACATATAAATTCACCAGTCAATTGTACAAACGTGTTTGTGTATTGTATAATAACTTCCTTGTTAAGAGGGGATGGTTAAAGAAATGTAACCGCGGAAGATATTCCATTTTGTATTATGTAATGAATATAAAATAAATTATTAAAATAGATTAGTTAATTATATGAAAGGGTGTAACCCTTCACGCTCAAGCCTATAAAAGGCAAGCTTATTGTACATTTTACCCATCATCCAATATATTATTTATTATTCATATTCATTATACAATGATAGTCGGATTCGACTAACGGACAATCGGGTTCAGTGGCTCCATTTGGTATCAAAGTGGATTCGCTACTGCACTCTGAGCTCGGACTGGGCTCATCAATCCCTCCTTGAGCTCGGACTCGACTCATCAATTTTTGACTCCTCCACTGCTCCATTTCTTCACCTGTCACTTCATCCCAAACCCTATCCAAATAAAAAAAAGAAACAAAAAAAAACCAACTTCTTCTCCCCACGGCCATTCTCCAACCCCCCCACTTCTCCAATCGCCTGCTCCTCTGTGCATCCACCTGCTTCCACGCGTTGCTTGCTCACCAGCTATATTCCAACACCCGCCGCATTCATCTCTTCTCGGCCGCCTCATTCCCCCGCCACCCACCCTGCTCCACGCTCCTGCGCATCCTCCCACCGCTCTTCTCTCCCTTCGCACACCTCCATATCCCTCACATCCTTCACCCATGCCACTTTCCTTCGCTCCAGCATTCACGTGACCCTATGTTCCTTCTACACAATCCCTCACTTCCCACCCTCGACCTTGTCGCTGGCTCTCTCTCCTCATGCATTGCGCCTCTGTTATCTACCTATCGTTGCTCCCTCGTTGATTCTGACTACCTCCCGTCATCTCAACTGCCATCTGCGACCTCCTCCATTCTGCATCCTCAGTCTGTGACCTCCTCATCTGCACTTTCCTCTCACACCTCCCTCCTGCCATCTTCCCACGCCGTCCCACGCCTGCTCGCCCCTCCCAAGCCTCCACTCCAACCACACTCGTGCCTCCATCCACCGTGTGCCTCCAATCTTCTGCACCTCCATCCCTCCTCCATTTTCTCTTCCGCGCTGCCTAGCTCCCACCTCCATGACGACTTGCACAAAAAACAAACCAAAAAAAAAAATATTAAAATATAATATTTATTTTAAATATAATATTATAATATAATATAACATTATAATATAATATTAATTTCAAATATATTTTAATAAAATATTTATAAAAAAATCAAATATTATATTTATTATTATAATATTTTTTTGAAATATATATATATATATATATTAATTAATTAATTAATTAATTAATATATTATTAGCCAAAATAGCGTTAAAATACACGCCTCCGCATACAAGGTCCAAGACCATGGCGGAGCTAAAAGAACAAATCGAAAAAATGGAGAAGGACATAAAATCCCTTGCCGTTGACCTAAAATGCGTGAAGGAAAAGATGCAAAATAACAATACATTACTCAAATACGAGCTTGTTGTGGTACTGGAAAGGAGGCTCGACGACAAACTTGACATCCTGAATGAAAAACAAAAAGACTTGGATGACAAAATGAGTACCATGACGCAAAACATAAACACCATAACACAAAACATGAGCACCATGACCCAGAACCATAATACATTATTCGAGATGTTACAAAGGTTCATATCCAGTTCGAGCCACGTCAGCAGTCCAGACATGCTAGATGCCTCATTTCATGTTGTCACCTAGGAAACTCTCGCAAAGAATCAAGAAGAATTGCAAAAAAAAATAAAGATTAACAATGCGACGCTTAAGCAAGAGATAGAAACACAAGTATTGCCAGATATGGAGGCACGATTAAACAACAAAATAGATGCTATAAGTAAGATAGTAGAGAAAAGAAAAACTAAAAATCATCGCCATCAACAAAGCAATTCAAATATGTCACTTTCATCGTCCAACAATTTCGAGCCACCATCAAACCATAAGGCAAAAGGAAATCAACGTTGCCCTTACAAAGTGCACCCACCTAAGGCAAAAATAGAGTTGTCGAAATACAATGGGAGTGAAGACCAATGCATTGCTTGGCTAAACAAAGCAGAAGAATACTTCGAAATTTACAACATTCAATCTGACGAGGAGAAGGTGAAATATGCGTCAATGCATATGGAAGGGTATGCCTATAATTGGTACTTATGGTGGAAGAGAGATAATTTTACCTACACCTTGAACTTGTTCAAAAATGATTTTTTTAATAGGTTTCAAGGAATCAAAGAAGATGAATTTTTCAGTAAACATACCAGACTACAGCAAGTTGGAAACGTTGAGGAATTCACTCATCAATGGGAATCCTTATCAACACGAGTATTTGGGTTGTTTGACAAGCAAAGACTCGAAACCTATTTAGGAGGTCTTAAACCACACCTCCAAAAAGAGTTAAAGTTACATGACATACCTAATGTAGAAGTAGCAAGACGTAAAGCAAAAGCCGCAGAACGCAAATTGGAAGGAATAAAAACAAAAGGTGACAGCCATTATCGACAAGAAAAAGAGACACAATGTAGGTACTGAGCAGATACTTGGTCTCCCGGCCATCAATGCCACAAACCTCAATCATACACCTATGAAATGGAAAATAGATCAAAGTCATCTTACAGTTACTCTGATAATAAAAAGAAAAAGAAGAAAAACATATGTTGTCGATGCGGTGATGATTGGACCCCTGGTCACAAATGTAGGAACAATGAGACAATATAGTGCAAAATCATCAATGGAAAGGAAGTGCAAGTCTATGCACAAGAGACCTCATCCGATTCTAATACCGATACCGAGTCATAATGAAGAACGACACTATGAAAATACTTAAGCTTTGAGGACAAAGCTTCCTTAAAGGGAGTGGCAATGTAATGAATATAAAATAAATTATTAAAATAGATTAGTTAATTATATGAAAGGGTGTAACCCTTCATGCTCAAGCCTATAAAAGATGAGCTTATTGTACATTTTACCCATCATCCAATATATTATTTATTATTCATATTCATTATACAATGATAGTCGGATTCGACTAATGGACAATCGGGTTCGGTTGCTCCATATTATTATTGTTATTACCCCTTTCAGAGATGTTGCTCCTCCGATTAAGGATTTCATTGATGTAATTGGTCATGTAAAGTCTTGAGGTAAAGCCTTCGTTGTAAGTCGGGTCAGTAGTACCCACTAAATTATTATCAAAATGTATTTTTGAGTCTTCCAAGGAAAGTCGGCCCTTGCAACAAGGAGAAGTAGGCCCAGTTGGGTTATTAGGCCTCCCAGCTAATCTGTATAAATAGAAGAGGTGCCTCCCTCATTTGGACAAGCTGAACACTCAAGAAGTTGTACTGGAGAGAGAAGGGACAGTCCATCTGGAGGACAGGGATCCATCTAGTCTTTTTTTAGGTCTTATATTATTCTTAGTTGAAGTATATATACAAGAAGTTTTTTTTTGGTTTTTCCCCACGATGGTTTCCCATGATAAATATTTGTGTTATCTTTTGTTCTGCTTTACTTGTTATTCTTTCAGATATCATTTTGTATTGGTATAACAACTATTAAAATATTAACAATATATATATATATATATATATATATATATAATCCTTTTGTATTTTATCTATTATTTTATGTATATAATATTTCCCTCTTCTTTTAAGATGTTTTTCCTCAAAGGGAGGCAATGATGGGTGTTGCTAAATGAACTCCTTTGTCTCCCAGGAAGCATATTATTCTGGATAGTTCTTCCACTTGATAAGGTATTCTTTAATTATTCGAGAACATAATATTCTTTATCTGATGTTGATCACTGCTTCCAATTCTAAAATAAGTTTCCCTTCTTCATCCAAGGTAGGAAGTGTCATCTAAGAATTTTGATGTTGACCCAACAATTTTTTGAGATTTGAAACATGAAATACATTGTGAATTCAAATCTTGTCTGGTAACTTCAATTCATATGCTACTGGCCTATTCTTTCAGATAATTTGATATGGTCCGTAAAACTTGGGGGCCAATGTATTCTTTCCTTGTTGCTTAAGTGACAATTTCTTATATGGATGAAGTCTTACAAATACCCAATCTGCTACTTCAAACTCTCTTTATGTTCTATGTTTATCTGCTTGTTGCTTCATACGATATTGCACCATAGTTAAATTATCCTTGTGTACTTGCATTATTCTATGATTTTCCTCAAGTTAAATTTTTATTACAGATACTTTTTCATCACCTTGAATGATTTCCTTCCATATGGGAGGTTCATAACCATACAATACTTGGAAAGGTGTCATCTTCGATGAAGTTTGATAGGTATAGTCATACCACCATTCTACAAGATGTAACCATTTTTTATGCTTATCAGTCACGAAACTATGAAGATAGGATTCCAAACATTTGTTGACAACTTCAGATTGTCCATGTATCTGGGGATGATAAGCTGAACTCATGTTAAGAGTGATCCTAATTTGTTTGCAGAATTCCTTCCAAAAATTGCTTGTGAATTTGGAAACTCTGTCACTAACAATGATTTTTGGAAACCCATGTAATTTGTAAATATTTTTAAAGAATACTTCAAGGATTTGTTTAGCGGAGTTAGTTTTCTTTATACCCATAAAATGTGCATATTTCTCTAGTCGGTCCACTACCACTAATATTTTATCCTTGCCTTTGGATAAAGGTAATCCTTCGATGAAATCCATGAAGATTTACTTCCAATTTTGGTTTGGAATGTGTAGCAGGTAGAGTAGCTGTAACACCCCGGTTTTGACCCCGTTGCATATAAATAAATGATGTAAATAATCATGGTGTGGATCTAGGAAAAATACACACCATCGATTTAGTATTTATGTTTCAGCAATTAAGGTGTGGCCGATGGTATTTTTCTGTATGCTAGTTGAACATTATGTTAAAATTGCAATTTTTAATTAAAACCCACAGTCGGCTATGTCAACGCAACTAAATGAGATGGGGGCATGATTTTTCCTAAGGATGAGGGAGTGGGGGATTGGAAGAGTGGGGAAACTTGAATTGGGCAGAGCCCCACTTTGGGAAAAACGTTTTTTGAATTTCTTGGGCAAGAAAACACCAAAAACATCAATTCTTCCCTCGTACGGCAATGTTTCTCCCTCCCTCACGATTTGGATTGAACAAAACATTTTTTGAAATTTGAATTAGACATTCACGCAGGAGCCAGCAAGCAAAACCTACTCTGAGTCTGAACCATCACGATTTTTTCTCCTGTTCGGCAATCTATTCCCTTTCACGTTTTGGTTTTTCCTATGTGGATTTGTTATGTTCACATTTTCTCCACCGTGTTAGTTGCTTTCTTGAATAGGAATGCCCTGAATCCGATTGTGTGCCTTTGTTTTGAAAGACCGGCAACGTTTTTGTTTTGGCATTTTTGCAGCAATCAGTCTGGCACCGACAATGTTCAGAAATTTGTAAATTTATGTGTGTGTATGTAATCCCTGACATCTACTATGTTTTGATAAATCCCAGGATAGAGATCCCTGTGTGTGCATCCATGTTTCGAATTTTAATTGATTGAAGGAATGGAAATAGAGTCTTGACTTGTTTGATAAACCTGGTGTGTGAAAGAACCTCACATACCAATCTAGAAGGCTGGTTTTCTTCTTTGCATGCCCTGAAAAGCACTGGAAGGGAAGGCATGGCCTGAAGGACTATGTAGCAGAGAAGGGAATGCTTCCTTGTGTTGGGTGTGTAATTGTTTATAAATCGGGCCAGATCCGGTGTGGGTGTTCATAATGTTGGGGTTGAGTTCACTAGCTTAGCAGTCAGTCTTTCCACCTCCTTGACAACCTAATAAACCCAACTAGAAGGATGGCTTGGCTGGTATCCTGATAAACCCATCTATTGGCTTGGTTGTGTCTCATGTGAATTTGGCTAAGTGTAAACCACTGCCTGTGTAAGTCTGATAAAACCCAACTGTGTTGGCTTGACTGAATTTTAATTGTATCATTGGCTATGGGTAAAGCCTGTTAGTGTTCCTTATTCCTTGGGGAAGATCATAACTAGCTAGGGGGTGGCAGTGTTGCTAAGAGATTAAAGAGAACACTTGCCTATGGTTGGGTGAAACGTTGCAGCGACATAGCTGGTTGCGGGACAAGTTATATTCAAGATAAGCATTCTTGTCTATGTTATTCTCTACAATTGTATTCTTGTATTGTAAATTGCTTGATGGAATGTGATGAACATGTTGCTATGTTGAATTGATGCATTGTTCCTTTGAATAACTACACGTATAGGCATCTATTTATGTATTCCATTAATGCATTTAGAAATAAGTTGCAAGGTAGATTGGCCAGATCGGTAATGGCTTGAATGATCAGATCAATCCAAGACTTCAGTGAAAAAAGTTGGGTTTCCTACTAGAAATCTCCATTTATGCAGTCTGCAGGGTGCGGGATGCAGGATGCGAAATTTTGGTTCACAGATCATGGTTTCCGCAATTTTCCCTTCCACAATTTTTCTTTCCGCGACTTGCACGATGCGGGATGTGGAATCGCGGTGTCGTGATTTCCACAGTTCCCAGCCCCGCAAGTTTAGATTTCCGCACCGTCGATCTTCACGAGATAATTATCCACCGTTAATATATTCCTGATGTGGAATGTGGGATGTGGGTTGCAGGAAGTGAGATTTCCATTTTTGTAACTTCCGACCCCACAACTCGGGCTATCCGCACCGTTGATTTTTGCGGGTGGATTTTGAACCGTCGATTTGGTTCCAGTCTGCAGGACCGTTCGAGATCATTGATTTTCGTCGTGTTTTCTCTCCGTCATCCGATATCCTTTGAGATATTTCTTTGCAGATCGTCGATTTGATCAATGGAAGACAGGAGGGAGCATGATAGTTTTGGAAATGTCGAGAAGTGGTTCACGACCATGCCCTGTGTTTCAATGAACAATAAAAGTTCTCAATGAAATTTTTTAATTCCGCATGATAATGGGGTATGGGTATGTGACATTGTGGTATCAGAGCCCTGGTTGTAGTATTGGTCCTCTATGGGCCAAGGTTGAGCAGCTGAAAGAGGCAAAATTACCCCTATGATCAACAGTCAAAAGACAAAAAAAAATTCCGGTGCAGCGGTTGAAACTTTTGAAAATTTTGCCGAAACAGAGAAATTCAATAGGGATTTTTAGTGGGATTTCAAGTGCTAGAAAGATGAAAAATGGAAGCCTGTTTATGCACCAGATTGAATGAAATCGAAGGAAGCCACAAAGGGGCGAGCCCCCTTGACCCCCATCATCCCCCTGAGACAATCGTTCTTTGTGAGAGAAAATTCTGTGTTTTGGGAAAAGTTGTGAATGTATGATTTTTACAAGTGAAGGTAAGTAATGTATGATTCATGTGAATGTTATGCAGCTAAAAAATATGTTATTAACACATTTTGCAGAATCCTAGTCACCTCAAAAAGCAGCATTCCAGATAGTGCAGTTGGGTAAAGTGATTTTGGTTCAACAATGAGAACTGACAACATGCATGATGATATACAGAACCCCAATGAGTATGAGGAAGATGCTATGGGGGGAAATGTCCAAGTTGGAAATGTTGAGACAGAGTCTAATGGAAGAAGATTGCAAGGGACTCCCCCAGATTTTGCAGCCACCATGAGAAACCTAATGGCGGAGATGCAGAGTTACAAGGAAGATAATGAAAGATTGGTTAAGGCTCATGAGGAGCAGAATTAGTTGAATGCATCCATGCTGTAAAGTTTGACATATATTCAGAGAAAGATAACTCCAAGGACCGAACAAAAAATCTAGAAGGGAGTAAGAACACTACTAGAATAAGAAAGAGATCACCTAGTGAGTCATATGACTATGAAGGGTCCACTGGAGATTCAAGTTCTTCTTCTCACGAGAATCAGAGAAAGAGGCGCTACCATAACCACTCACGTGATGAATTTAAGAAGGCAAGGCCTCCTACCTTTAATGGTGAGATAAATATTGGTCGAGAAGCTGAAACTTGGCTTCTTGAGATGAGAAAATATTTCCAACTCCAAGACTATTATGGGAATATGAAAGCTAGAGTAGCCATTTTCAATTTGACTAGAAGAGAATCCATATGGTTGGAGCATTTCAGGCAAGTAAATAAGATCAATGAAAGGAAGATTGTGTGGAATCATTTTCAGAAGTATTTCAAAGAGAAGTACATCTCTGACAAGTACTATGATGACAAGATCAAAGAGTTCCATGAGCTGAGATTGGGATAGTAGACTATGGAAGAATATGCCAATAAGTTTTTGGAGTTGTTGAGGTATGTTAGGTACATAAAATATGAGAAGGTAAAGATCCAACATTTTCTAAGTGGATTGCCTCAATCTTACAAAGACCTAATTGAGTTTTATGAACCTAGAACTCTGGAAGAAGCAATAAGAAAAGCTAAGTATTGCTACGAGCAAATCAAGAACAAACCGGATCATTAGAAAACATGGAAGAACAAGATGAATGAGAAGTCATATCAGAGGAAGAAAGGTTACAAACCTTCTAACTTTAGGAATCAACAAAAGAAACCAACATAAGTTGAGAAGCAGCCAACTAGAGCGATGGGAGAGAAGCCAAAAGATCCATAGCAGAAAAGAGGACCACTCCAATGTTGGAAATGTGGAGGACCCCACATGCGTAGGTATTGTCCACTTGAGAATGAAAATACAAGGCCAACGTACAATATTCAAGAGGCAGAAATAGTGGGACAAGTGGCAAGGGCCATACCACTACAACAAAAACTAGATTCAACGTCTCTTTTTGCATCCTTTTTTGCGTCTAGACCATCTTTCAGTGTATTTTTCTTCATTTTTTGGACAAAATGGTGCAATTTAATGGGTTGGTGCTATTTTAGGCATTTTTTGTGTCATTTCTCTAAATATAGTGCAAATTGTAGCGTAATTTGCACCGGGTTTGGCACCTGGTTATGCGCCAGGTTTTGCATCAGGTTTTGCGACAGGTTTTGAGCCTAGTTTTGCACCTAATTTTGCGCCTAGTTTGTACATCTACTCTTGTTGTGCCCCCTTTTACGCCCATGTTTGCCTCAACTTTTACGCCCTTGTTTTCATCCACTTTTGCATCCTTTTTTACATCCACTTCTGCTACTTTTTTTGCATCCCTTCATGTGCCAAGTTTTGCATCAAATTTTACATCCTGTTTTGAGTCTAGTTTTGCATCTCGTTTTGTTTCAACCATTTTTGCATCCATTTTTTCGCCCACTTTTGCACCCACATTTTCATCCCTTTTTGCATCCCATTTTGCATCCATGTTTACGTCTTTTTTTGCATCTACTATTGCATCCACTTTTTTCGCGTCCAAATTCACATCCATTTTTGCGCTTACTTTTACACCCACTTTTGCTTCAACTTGTGCATCCACGTTTGCATATTTTTTTGCATCCAATTTTACATTAGTTATTGCATCCATTTATGCATCCACTTTTGCATCGGGTTTTGCATTGGGTGTTATGACTACTTTTGCATCTACTTTTGTTGCATCCACTTTCGCATCCAATTTTGTCTACAATTTTAAATCCATGGTTGTATCCACTTTTGCGCCAATTTTTCATCATGTTTTTCTTCCATGATTGCATCATTTTTTGCATCCACTTTTGCATCACCTTTTGCATCCATTTTTGGTGCACCCCATTATGCGCCCACTTTTGCGCCTACTTTTGTTGCATCCATGTTTGCATCCTTTTTTGCATCCATGTTTTTATCCACTTTTGCTGCATCCAGTTTTAGACCTAGATGTTGAAGATGAAAATGAGGGTAATGATTATGATATTGAGCATGGTTATGATGATGATGATAATGTTGTTGATAATGAGGAGAATGATGACAATGATGACAATGATGATGATGATAGCGATTATGATGATTATGATGAGGATGATGAGGATAATGGCAATGACGACATTGCCGATGATTATGATGGCAATGAAATGAATGATGATCATGGTGATGATGGCAATGACAATGATGATGAATACAATGAGAATGAAGATGTTGATCATCTTAAAAAATAAGTTGTTATTTGTCATGCATAAATCTTGTGTGTCCTCCATGACCCTTTTCCACTAATCACATATTTTGGGTAGATGTTATTTCTTATGCCAAAGGTAATGATGAAAAACTGACGAAAATGTCAATAATCATGATGATGATGATGTCAAGTACAATGGCGATGATGATGACATGGATGATGATTATACCAATGATGATGACTATTATCTTAATCATGATGACAATGACAAAGATGACGATGATGATCATCATCATCATCATTTCCATCATCGTCATCATCAAAAACATCATCATTGTCATTGTCATCTAGTTCATCATCATCATCATTTAAAGCATATGGGATATGTTTACCATTTAAAGCATGCATAACAAGTGGGATTATTCTAAAACACCCCACCAAAGTACAAAATTCAAACCACAAGGGAAACATAATATTGAAATTGTTCCAATTTTCTTTCTCCTAACAAAAGAAGTTGCATGATATGACTCAGCAAGATCATATATACTTGCAAAATTCTCTAAAGTAAGGTCCTAAATAGAAAACACATATCTCAGTGCTGAGGCTGGGCAATATCATAACAAAAAGGAAAAACCGCAATGAAATAAAAAAATACCTGTGCAATAGAATATTCACACAAACGTTTGAGGCCTTCTAAAATATATTGATTAGCATCTCTCAGAAGGTCTTGTGCAATATCTGTTGTCATCTCTATTGTACCAATGTATATAAATTTGACACCAGTACCCCATTAGAATCATCAAACATTCTTGGATAAAACACATTTGAGTTCTAACATGTCATAATTTCTTTCATATTCAGCTTGAACTTTTTATAACAGGAATGAATCCTTTGTTATTGCCATAAGAAACACATAGAAGAAACCATAAGAATTACCTCATAATTAGTTCAAAGAATGCCGAGGTTATATTTGGAATTTCAATATCCTTTGCCTATTTCAATATATGATCTTTTTCATTAAATTGGAGGTACACGTCTTTCTTGAAACTCTTTAGGAATCTTGATACATGATGCTTCCTTTATGTGCCCATTAAAAATTTCTATGTCTTTAATGTTTTCCTTCCTCAAGGCTTGTATCTATTTTCTTTCTATTTTTCAGAATATTACACAAAGCTACAATTTTGGCATTGCCCTTTCTTTGGTTCCCAGCAAAGAAGATTATTTTAGGTTATCTTTTTATAGCATGGCTACCACTTTCCACTTACAATTGGAGGAGATTAAGATTACCATGGCTTACATGTACTTGAGGTTTCCCTTCTCAAGGTCTTGGTTCAATTTGAGACATGCTTTCTAGTGCCAACCTAACAAGGGTCACATTTGCCTTGCTCAACTTGAAAGACGTCGCTTCTTTCTGCACTTCTAGGATTTCTTGTCTAAGATGTGCCTCTTGGACATTATCATAATGGTACCAAGAGCTTGGGAACATTAATACAAATTTTCAGGGGCATGGGAATGCAATTATTGGAGTTTCCTCATTGGGAGTTCGTACAAGCTTCCTACTAAGCTGAGAACGCTTCAACCCAAAATTTGGTAGGTTATCTAATGATTTAATGTGCCAAAATCCCCTGCTAAAACGTTAAATGCCAATAGATTATAGGAATAAAATCCTAAAATAATCCTATAATTAAACCCCTCTTCAATAATACACAAGCAAGTCACTCTTGGTGCATTCTTTGGTTTGTTTGAGTGAACAACACTGCCTGTGACAGAGGTAGGACATGGATTCTAAGTATTAAGCTTGACTCCATGCTTGTGACTTGAGAGAGGTGGCTTGAGGGATAAGTTTAGTGAGAAAGGAGGCTTTAGATTGGTTTATAAACCATCTCTTGAGCTTGATTTAGTTTGCCCTTCTCTTAACCTCCGCCAACTCAAATTTTCTGGCACATGTCACTAGCTGACTGTAGCTTATTCTCATCATCAAGCTATAAGTTAAGGTTTCAATCCATCAATATGCACTTGGTGTTCTCTCTGCAGTAATACTACAACCCAACGAACTTTAGGGTTTGTATCCCATCAACGCATATTATAGGTTCTGTGTTCCACTCAACATCACAATGAACAACAAGAGTTCTTTGCTCTTTGCCTAAAATGCTCCTCAGTTCATTTGTGAAGATGAATAACGCTAGTTCTTCAACTCATGAATTTTGGGTTTCTTTACTAGGCTCCCACTAAACATCCTCTAGGTTCAAATCCTCACTCATAAATTTATTCACCATGCCTCTAAGTCACGATCATGGATGCAGGGGATTTCCTCTGTGCTTTGGACTCGGTTTGATTTCTACTTCATATCATGCCCAAAGCCTCTATATTGGAAATACAGTTTGTTTGGATATATTTTGTGTCTTTGACCTCTGATGTTTCTATAGGTAATCGATTTCATCCAGGAACCCAACAACAATGCTTCACATACAACGGATTTGCATCAAATTATAGGTTGACACTTGGGACAGTCGAATAATCCCCAGCCTTTCACTCAGACTCCTCGACAAACTCGAACTGTTCTTCAATCGGATTAGAGTTTAGACTTCTTACCATAGCTTGCTAAACTTGGGCTTTGTCACATTTCATAACAAACATAAATGAATGAAAAATATTCCCATTTAACTAACATTGAACAGCACAAAAGAAAACATTTTACTTAACAAAATCAATGCTCATAACAATCTGTGAAAGTCCATCCACTGGCTATGAAAGCATTTACAAAAACATTATAGAGTTTTGAAACATAATTGAAGAAAGGTAGACAGAGAGAGCCGATCTCATTCATAAACACACGAAATCAACAGCTTTGCAGGAGAAAAATATTTCTGTGTATCAGTGTCTCTTCCTCTCGATTAGTTCTTGAGTACATCGAAAATAATGCCAACCAACCAATCCCCCAAACATAATCAGAATAGGATTTTATATGTAAATGAAGAGGTAACTCTTTCCAATGACAAAGTGCTTCCCTTTTCCAAAATTGAATAGGTTGATCGATCTCTACTCGAAAACTATCGGTATCTCTCCATCTTCTTCGACACTTGAATAAGTTGATTTCTGTGAGGGCGTCGTATCCACATCTACCAAATGATTAGAGAAATATCCTCAATCTCACTCCTTGGAAATATGCAATAATAACAGACAAACTATAAATAAACTAAATCTAAAACAAAATCAATTTAACAAAATTTAAAGAAAAAAATTAAACTATAATCAAACTAAATTAAAATTAAAATCAAATTACAATATAAAAAAAAATAAAAAAATAAACTAATAAAATTTTCTGGCAAGTTAGGCATTGATATCCTAGGAAATTTAATCAATAAAGAATAATGATCTCAATTCCTTCAGTGTAGTGGTCTCTAGTGACTCATTGGTTTAACTTTTGAATGTTTCATTTGTAATGTTTTGATGGTGTCAAATATGTCTCCTTGAAATACACAACCTAAGCCGGCTCTTGCTTGGTTAACACTACAAATGCACCAATGTGGCAGTCCATTCTGTGAATCCATGCGTTATCCTTTGACATGTTGAAGATCCATCTAATCTATGATGTTTTCTTTTCTGGATCTGATCATTCTTTCCTTTGATCTATCATTCTTGCCTTTGATCTAGCATGATTCTAATTTGAACGCTAGTGGGTGCCAATGTAGGACAATCTTCCCCTTTCATTAGCATATGATAGACGCCCTTCTAAGATTACATTTCACTCAAGCTCACCGTGTTCAAAGCTTCAATGGCACAAGGTATGTTTCAATATATGGCCATCCCAAAAAATTTCAATTTATTGTTTCTGCGTTTAATTGATATTCAAATGATAAACATTTAGCCCGAGAACTCTGAAATTGCTTCAGAAGTGGGCTGATTTCGTTGAATTTTATCACCTTTTTTTAATTAAAATTTGTGCATAACCCGAGAACTATGAAATTGATTCAAAAATTGCTCAAATACAAGCTAAAGATGTGATGCTAACTTGGAAATAGGATTATCCAATTAGTCTCGTGAACAAACACTTGTAAAAAAGAGTATGGATAACCCCTCCATCTGTTTTTCATCACTAAGGTTTTGGCTCAAGTTCTTAATTTCCAATTTGATGTACCTAATCTTTTCCTCTTTTGGAATTGGCAGCAGTGATCAAATTTGAAGGGTGGGTCTTAATTTCAATTGGAAGGGCATTTATTCTTGGAGCCCTTCAAAGATGAAGGGTAGTATAAATAATTGTATTTCAATTGGCAAGTTTAAATTAACTAAACCCTTTCACCAAAAATAATGTAAAAAATAAAATTGTTCTTTCAAATTTTTTATAAGTTTTAACAATTGAGCACCTCTTACTATTTACAGAAAAAATGATATATTTTCAATAAAACTTATTTTGAACACATTAAGTTGTCATATGTGTATCATTAATTTTATAGTTCAGTAACATAGCAACTATTCTATTGTATTTCTTCAAGTTGGAGCAAACTTCATTATACAAAAAACTACTTAGACTATGTAATAACAATATTGGGGCATCCACGTGCAATCCAAGCTTGAGAGATGTAAGAATTATAAGGATTGCGCACCTAAGAAAAAATAATACAGAACTCATAAAGCATTAAAAAAAAATTCCTACATACGAAGCAAGTTAGCAAAGCTAGCATAATTAGGGTCATGGCATCAAATGTTTTTGTTCAACACTTATCATGAAAGAATACATGTATGGGATGGAAGGGAAATGGAATCAAGCCTAAGTCAATTGAACCCTTGCAACTCACTGCATGTCCGAGTCTCAACAATATGCCTTTTAAATTGAACCAAAATACCAAAAGAAGTTTATTAATGGCTAGATTTGAGAAGGTTCTATGTGTGAGTAATTAAGGGCTTGGGGCTCTAATGTTTTTTTTGTTTTGTACCAGTCAAGGATTCAGTGAATCGATAGTCACATGCAGGAATTTAAGTTATTTAATGAAAACAATTAATGTGTATACCTCTATGTAACCATTTTCCATGTTGATGGAGGCCACTACCCTGTTTATTGTCTTACCAAAAGGCATTATAATGAGGAAGATGACCTAAAATTATGGACCTCACCTTCAAAGAATTCCTTGCAATCACATTAGTGAGGAGTGATAAGAATATGACAACAATTCCTACCCGTGACTGTCGATCCACTGAATCGTGGACTGGTACAAAACACAACAAATTTTAGAGCCACAAGCCCTTAATTACTCACACCTAGAACTTTCTCAAATCTAGCCATTAGTAACCTTCTTTTGGTATTTTGGTTCAATTTAAAAGGAAGAGTGTTGAGACTCAAACATGTAGTGAGTTGCAATGATTCAATTGACTTAGGCCCCTCCATTACATACATGTATGATTTTACGACAAGTGTTGAACATGAAAATATTTGATTCCTCAAGCCTGATTATGCTAGCTTTGCTAACTTGCTTGGTATGTAGGATTTTTTTTTAATTTTTTCTGAGTTGTGTATTAATTTTTCTTAGGTGCCTAATCCTTATCATTCTTACATCTCTCAAGCTTAGATTGCACGTGGATGCCCCAATATAGTTATGGCGTAGTCTAAGTTTTTTTTTTGTATAATGAAGTGTGCTCGAACTTGAAAAAATACAATAGAATAGTTGAAAAAATACAATAGAATAGTTGTTATGTTAGTGAACTGTAAAATTAATGATACATATATGACAACTTAATATGTTCAAAATAAGTTGCCTTAGAGAACAAATACCCTTCCAATTGAAATTAAGACCCACCCTTCAAATTTGATCACTTCTTACATAATGAAGAGCGACCTAGGGGTGAATATGGGAGGGTTCATTTAAAGTTGGTGGTTGCCATATTTGACAGCTTTTTCGTGGGTTAATGGATTTCATTCTGGTCATGCGTGGTAATTGGAGGAGAGTTTACAAATCTCGGGGTAAGGGTTTTTTTGAAGAGGCACGGGGTGAGGGTTTTTTTTGTAGAGGAATGCAAGGACATCCTTAGTTGCAGAGCTGAAATCATCTCGTTCTTCCCAGGTAAGTCAAATTCTTCTAAAACTGCTTCACACATTTGACCATCTGAAAGGAACATAACCTAGGCATAGCTAAAATCTGTCTTTGAATGGCAATGGATTATGAAAATTTGAAGGCGTTCAAGATGGATATCAATAACAATAGCATTCCTCCATGTTCCAAGAAGTTAAAAAATTGGAGGACCAAATCGCCCATGTCATTCTTTAGACAATCTTGGAAAATGGGTAAAGACAACCCACATAAAAGTATACATGCTTTCAAGGTTGGATTTGCACTTTGTATTGTTTCTTTCTTTTATCTCACAGGTCCTTTGTTCAATGGAGTTGCTGGGAGCAGTGCGATTTGGGCAGTCATTACCGTGGTAGTAGTATTGGAATTGTCTATCGGTACAATTTAATATATTGCTGCTATTATTGAAGATTTAATCTGCATTGAGCAAATATTAACCCAAATCTATTAAGTGATTTCGTATGTGAAGAATGGGTTTCTGCAATTGAGTCACTATAGAATTTCAACCCAAAATCCGACGCCTTGCATGTCTGAAATCCGACACTTCTCTGTCTCATTTTTGACACCTACACATTTTTTTGCCATCGGTGGTGTAACGTCAGACGTTTGACATGAGACTAATAAGGATTGAAGATCCGACAGACCATTGTGTCGCATATTCGACCGTATTTCCTTCCAAATTGTCAATCAAAATTGCATAACGCATTGGACATCCGACGGACATAAATGTCAGATGAATGGCGCTGTTGTCGGTGTTTTTATCCAGCCAGTGTTGGATAACCGACACCATCCGACACTGGAAGAGTCGGCCTTTTGATGTGGACCGACACTTGAACTGTCGGACGACCGATGGGGGGAAGCGTCGGAGTCATGCCACGTCCGTCGGAGGTGTTTATTGGAGTGTCGGAAGCACGTCGTAAAAACGACGGCTGTTGATGGATTTTAAAAAAAAATCCAAAGATTAACTAATGAACATTAGAAAGACATATTTAACTAATTAAGGAAATTGTTGAAATTCAGAGTTAGGTTAGGACTGTCAATATGTGCATCCACCATGTCACCAACAACTTTGCTTGGAGCTGCTTTGGTTGCCTTGCTCTCCTATACAAAATATAAATGCATGACTACCACTTATTAGGCTTTATGGGCTGGTAAAAATTTTGTAACTTGAGACATGAGGCTTATTAACAGAATGCATACTAATACTATTTGATTTCTCAATAAATCTGAACTTCTCGGTAAAACAATTGATTTCTAGACAAGATTAGATACCCTTCACTGACCTCCAATGCTGAAGCCATTAAGCTAGAAGAAACATCAACCATTGATTCCTTGATGCGAATAAGTACATTGAAATCAAAGAAGATTTTATGTCTCTAGAATCGTTTTGCTTCTTCATCCTTAGTGCGCTCCAATGCCTCCACCTCCATCTTCATCTGTAGATTTTAACTCCATAAATATATTGATAACTAAATTTGACAGTAATATGCAATAATGCTGTAATACATTGAAACTAAAGAATTTTATTTTCCCCAAATCAATCCTTCATAATAACAGGATAACAGTTTGTTTTAAGAGGCTAATCTGGACCTCCGAATTCATGGTAAGAACATGGGTGTTTAATAAGAACGGAATAGTCCAAAAAATAGACGTAGCACAGGTCAATTTTCTTAGATTAGACACTCAGAAAAAATATGAAAGGAAATTTTGTTGATTTGCTTCATATAGGTTATTTGCTACTTTACAATTTTAATTCAATTTATTCAAATATTTTTAAACTTAGCAAATTTGTAGTGCAAAGATGCAAACTTAGGGATCTGCTAAAGTTATATTTATATTTAGCTGGTTTGCATTGACCTCAAATATATTGTTCCTTAAGTTTACACCTGGTAACCTACAAAGAGCCTTGCTAGGGTTGAAACCTGAGAATTTTATTTCATGAAACCAACAGCTCAGAGTAATAAGATAAGAAGATTTATAGAGAACATAAAATAAATTTGCATCATTTACCTTGTCAAAGTAGCATATAACCTTATCAAGTTGTTGAGACAATGGAGGAACAACCTCAAAGGTTTTAAGATGATTGGATATGGAACTTAATTTAGAGTAAAGTGTTTCTGCAGCACGAACTACTTCAAACTTCTTTGTAGGGAAACCCTCAAACCTCACCAAAACCTATGCAACACTGAATATGGTCAATAACCTTCGAGAGGAGGACAAGTTTAGAAAGTCTCGAAAGCATAAATTGTCCTTTAGAGTCTGAAATGGTATTTTGTTGTTCAAACCAATTCTATCTATACATTCAATCTGCAATACCTGGGTTTCATCTGACAAGTCCCTAAGGTGAAGTTCAACATAATGGTGAAACTTTAACAATTCATCCATATTTCTTGTTTCAAAGCATTCAATAGCATGCTTCATCTCCATAATCTGGGTCGCAAAGCGCCGTGCATATTCTTCTATCTGCTGAAAATAAGATGACCTGTATTGGAAATTGAAACCAAATATCAAGCCAACATTAACACACTGAGACCTGTAGGTCAGTCATGCTAAAACCCATTTCACATTGTGGATTTCTAGTTGTGATTGTTTCTTGGATCAGGGAGTATTTCTCCATACCGTGTAGAGAAATAAATAGATGAAAGTACTTGATTCCTAAAATAAGGGAACCAAATTGCAAAAGAAAGGAAAACACTTAACCTTTTAGCCATTTCTGCAAGGGCTTCATCCAATCCTTGGGTACCATTCTTGCCACCACCACCAACCAATTTTCTACAAGCTCGTGATGATTTTCCTGTTTGGTCAACCCCTTCCACTTTACCCTTCAAAACTCTATAGAGGTTACCTATTTAGAGTCAGGATTCTCATAGGTAGACACATTAACACCATTAATAGGACCTTTGGTACTCTTTTTAGGATTGCTGGGTTATTCTCTCTGCATATTGTCCATATTAGTTGTCAAAGAATGTTTAGGGTCAAGACCTTGGGTGCCAATATTGACAGAACTAATTGGATGTGAGCTACCAGTAACCAGATTTCTTGGAAACCAAAGTAAAGGTGGAGCAAAAGCATTCATAAAAATCTTGGGCTTCACTGAAGTTTGGGTACTCTCTGGCAAAACTGATGAAGGGGCAAGTGAAGCTTGGCTAGAAACCTTTCTTTCTAGGTTTAAATCACTCCAAGAATTCACACTTTCCAAAGGCTGTAAGGATTCTGAAGAATCTGAAATCTCATACTTTGTCGTGGTCTCGCATCCATCATCCTCTTTCATCTCATAGTTTTCCGTGGTTTTGCATCCATAATCCTCTTTCATCTCATGTATGCTCCTTTCCCTCCTACTTATATCATCCAGCATCTCAAAAATCATTTGACCTGTGCATCAAAATCCAGAAATTTTGCTTAATACAGTTTTTCCACCCAGTAGAAAATGTAAGTCCTAAACAAAACTTAATAATAACCTTTTACATTATGTGGCAAAAGAACAAAGATATGTGGATTTGGGACCAGTGGCCTACATAGTTGTTCCAGTTTAGACGCGTCCCCAGATGGCTTTCGCTTGTGGCCTTGACTTCTATTTTTCTTACAATCAGTTCTCTCCGGAGCACTAATAGAAGTGCTAGATACTGAAGAATGTTTCGGTTCACTGAGGCCTGCATCATGTTCAACAAAGGCACCAGGCTTACGATCAAATGATTCTACCCAAGTGTCTTCCACAACTCAAAGCAACTTGTAAAATTGCTACAATCTCTGCACAGCATCAAGCTGTTTCACTTTCAACATGATATATTTACAATGCCAAAGATCATTCAATCAAAATCTAATACCAAGAAAGAGAACAACATATAGACCTGGAAAATAGACATATGATCTCCCTCTGATGACAAAAATGAAAATGTTGATCGTAAATACCTTGACCATAAGCAGTAGCAGTAATGGTGGACTGGACTGTGCACCTAACCTAATCAACGATGGAGATTATCCGAATCGTCGGATGAAAATATCGATAGGTGAAAAAAAAAAGCATTAAATTCGGAGACTAGTTTCCACTTGTTGAAACGCCTTACTGCATAATTAAGTGTTGAGTTTGCACATTCATTATACAGCTATTAACGGAAGTGACTCCTTAAAGTAATTTGTCTCAAGCTTTGCATGGAATTATCTACCTACAACCAGCATTATATACATAACTACTTGAGTGATCAAGTCTTTGAAATTAGCTCTAGCCATATATAATGCTTGTGTAATGTTTAACTGTCAGCCTATTTTTGAATTGCAGAATGCCATGCATCTTATTAGCCGCTGGTTTTCTGAGTGGGAAGAGTTATAACTATTATAATGCAATAAACAAAGTTGGAACTCAATTGAGAAACAATCTTGGGCTACTGGTTTTGAATTGGTGTAAACAGTTTTGTTTATTTGAGAAGTTTTACGCAAAACAACTATAATCCAATTTGATGGAAATCAGCCATGAATTGAACGTAAAAAAACCCAAAGTAAGCTAACAAGTCCAAGTATGTACACAAGTGACGAGACTATAAGTAAGGAAAATCAGCTAGTCAGGTTATTGATATTTTTTAGATTATGGTCATTTATTGGTAGTATTCTCTTACCCTACTATCATGTTGCAAAGGAAGCCATTGATTGAGCCTGTCTAGATTTAGTACTAAGACCATTATTACATATTAGATGAAATCTTCCACCATTCACAATGTTCGATTATAACTGCGAAAGAACTAAGGTTTTCATAAGCTGATACATGAAATTTAGGAGGCAGGGAGAGTATACCTCTATTCTCTTCATTCAGCTTCTGATTTTATTTTTTTATTACTTTCTCAGGCTTACAAGAGAATCACATGGCCATGTATTTATCCTACTCTGCCTCCTCCCATGCTGCAACCCGAGCCTCTAGGAAATTCAATTTAGCATGTTCCATATCATTAGTATTGAGTGATTTAGAAGCATATTGCTCTTAAACTTCTTTACTAGCCCATCCCATGATATTTGAATTTCCCAAATTGTGCACCTAGAGCCATAATTTCCCTTCTAGTGCTCTCATGCACTTCCTTCTCTGATAATTCGTGATGGGTTTTTAGGCCCAGTTGAGAATTTTTTACTGCCTCCACTGGTGCTACACATATTCCTAGAGTAGATGGTCGTGAATTAACATGGCTCCTAGTTGAAGGTGTTGTAGCTATGAGAGGGGTTCCTGTTCTTGAAGGCTCTTGGCTTGCAATAGGGGTCATTTCTGTCCCCATATCCCTCGTGGAATCTGATCTCACATTTGAAGTTGGCGGGGTGTAGGATAGGTGTTCACTGGCTCGGTCTGCGATGGGCTTATACCCCTTTTTCTCTTTTTATTCTTTTATGATTCACATTTAACCCTATTCTAGATTCTACATTTCCCCATTTCTCCCAAACATTACTACCATGATATCTCACTCTAAGACATTTTTTAGGACAATAGTGTTGGAGATAGAAATCCACACCTTTATATGCAACCAGCATGGATTCCCATCACAAAAAGAGAAATAACCTTAGTGGTAAAGTAATTTATCAAATGATGGTGGATCATATCTTTGATTCCTAGCATGTCCAATTTTCAACAAGGTAACACAGGCAAGTGGTTGGTGATGGAAAGGAGACCTGAGCCAAGGTGTTATTTGAAGGTGAATTGTTAAGATAGAAATCCACACCTTGTAAACAAACCATTATGGATTCCTAGTATTTAAATGGGTGAAGCTTAATGGTACAACAACCCATTGGCTAAAGGTAGCTCCTGTGTTCAATTCCTATTCTATCTTGTTTTCAACAAGTGATATTTGTTGTAGTCAAAGACACATCCAATTAGGATATGTGGAATTTGAGAGCTAAAATCACACTATCGAGGGACACACTAAATGTATTTAGTTCAATTATTTTAGATGCATTTAATATCTCTCAGTCACCAAGTGTGAAGACCCTTTTCATTTAGGTCTTAACACAACCACAACTCAACTTAAGATGGGATGCAAACAAGTCACTTCCAGAGAGGTAAGGTCAAATCATCCATGACCTACTTATAAGAGGTTGCCACAATTCATATTAAGGTTGAGGGAGAACATCATAGTCCATATCCCAGCTAGGAGAGATCAAGACAGTCACAACCCACTAGGATATCATAGCCCGCTAGGATACACAATTACAAGCCACTAGGATAGTTCTTACACGGTCACATATCACTAGGATAGGTCTTACACAATCACATACCACTAGGATACACATTCACATCCCACTAGGATAGTTCTTACACAGTCACAATCCATTAGGATAGGTCTTACATAGTCACAACCCACAAGGATACACAATCACAACCCACTAGGATAGTTCTTACACAGCCACAACTAAGGTTTAGCAGCCTCAAAGGGATGAAGTCCAAGCTAATAGTCCAAGAGCATTCCATGACTAGACTGCATACATTTCATATGAAGTGTGTGTATCAAAATATTTAAGGCTCAATTTTCTCAATTTTTTGAAAAAAAAAGACTTAAATAAACTAGCGACTTAATAATAATTTTTGGACAGTTTTTCATGAAAAAATGGCTGGGCTATGGAGAATAATTTTAGTGGAGCCAAGCTGATTTCTCTTGGGGATGAAATCATAATTTTGAAGGATTGTTTTTTTTTTCCCTAGCTTAGGCACTGTGATTTTTGTGGGATAGTGACTGTTGATCTTCAACCATCCAACAGTCTGAATTTTATTACAACAATAACCATTTGACTTACCAACAGTTGCTTGTGACCTTAACTCCACACTGATGACAATTTTTTTTGGGGGTGTTTCACTACTTTGAAAATTTCGGTGGAAGAGAGTGAATATTTTAGCTTTGAATTTCGGGCATCACTGAGGCAGCTATTGAGGAGATTTGGGACTTAGGAGTAGCAACAATAAAGGGTGTTATACATAGACAGTTGGATAAGTGGGAGTTACTAAGCACTGTGTAAATTCATCAAACAATCCATGTTCAAGTAAGTATGACTTTACCTTAAGTCTGAAGCAACATTTGAATTGTGACTATTTTGATAGCTGTAGCTTTTTTGTTCATGAGAAATTTGATCAAAACTCATGGGTTGAAGGACTCTCCAAGGTTTAGTCCTGCACCCTTTTGGGTTTAGAAGGTGACAACCTTTATGACTGTGCATTGACTTGATACGACATAAAGAGTGATGATTAAGTGATACTGTGTAGTGTATGAGTAGATGTTTTTGACATAAGCAGTATATCAACAGACTCCTTGGTATTGTGGCTTGAGCAATGTATGAGCAGACTTATTTGATCTAACCAGTGACAACATTTGATAGTGACTAGTGACAAGGAAGTATCTACAAATCTCTGAGGATTAGTTTATTTTAGGATGAGTTTATTTTATCTACACTTGTACATGATGATGAGTACCTTGCTCTATGATGATGCCTATTTATGCATGCTTGATGCACCTGTTGATAATGATATATCTGGGCCATCAGTGATATATCCCAAGATGAAAATTGCAACATTGATTTGGAAAAATATTTGTAGCTAGGGATGCAATTTGGTAAGGGTGGTTGAAAATTGAAAAATGTGTTTGAAGCCATTTTGGAAAGCATTTATCTTTCAAGAGAAACTAGAGAAAAAAATCCAAATATGTGGAGAGGTGCAGAATGTGAAATACCAAAGCCCTATGACCTTCTTTCTCACCAGGAATGTGTTTCGAGTGCCTCTGTGCACTTCATAAACACTTGTCAGGTTGTTTCAACAGATAGATTTTTCAAAGCAGAATTTTCTTGTTTGGAACAACTCCAAACTTTTTGGTTTAATTGAACCTAACAATGTAAAAATGTCAAGGATGTCAAAAGACCCCTACCTAACTTGTAGAACGTTTACATAGTCTATATTCTTGCCTCTAGTGATTGTTTTTCGCCTCTATGTATGGTAATCATCATCATAAACTAAATGTATGTGTGTGCACATGCATAAATACCCAATACACAGCTCAATCAAACAAAAGAAAACATATTTATACCTTGATTTCTGGATCTTCACGCTGTCTTCTTATGCTTTACATTTCAAAACATCATTCAACATACTTCATTTTTTGTCATGTTGCAATAGTTTCATGTTAGGATCCATCAAATATATTTATGTTTGTTTATGAAAATAACAAAAAAATCTAAATAAATACAATTCTATTACAATGTAAATTACAATACTATTCAACTATTCAAGTAAATTAATTGTTAAGAATATATCACCTGATAAAACATGGATAACCAAAAATACTATGTATATAAGGACATCGATCTAATCAAAACTCCATTTCTTGCCTCTTAACTATGGAAATGTTTCTCAATGCTATCTGTAACAAGTTCCAATGGAGGAGTCAAATAGCAATAGTGAAAATTACACAGTAAAAATATAGAAATAGATGTTTTTTAATGTATTCTTCCTTACCATTCATTGAGCTCCTCTCTGTTTCAAGAATAATTTAATATTCTCAACTAAACAGGACCAACCACGTAAAGGTGGAAGCTCTTATGGCCCCTCCTCCCCTTCACATCACTCTCAACTCCCCAAACCCAATGCCTATACTGGCAAATAACAATTTATTTCACTATTTCACAAAGCAAATAACAATGCATCTACAATGCAAATTATTTCACTCAATAGTTGAAAAATGCTTTCATTAAATCATTATTTAAAGCATTCATTAAACCATTCAATCATTCAATAGCTGAAAAAACCAATATTCATTAACTCATTCATTAAAACATTAATTTAGTCAATGGCAAAAAAAAAAAAATCAGTAAACAATTCAGTAAAGCATCCAGTCATAAAAAACTAATTTTGTGCTATGCTTTCAAAAATATATTTCAAATTTACAAAATGTTTTAGAGTGATGGATTTATAAAAGGTCTATGCGGATATTTCGTGTCCTCTGAGTCCCGTGTTTCCAAAATTTTCCATTCACCCCATTGTAGTGTCAAACCCTTCTTTGAGAGCTTGTCTGCCTCCTTATTTCGCTCCCTGTAAACATGAGTGAAAGAGATTGATTAAAAGAATGAGAGAGAATGGGTTGTCTCTTCAAATAATGCATCTAGAGAAGTAGTTCTACATTTATGTATCTTATTCATCTAGTTTATAACCACCATTGAGTCACCATATACTTGTAACTATCTGTAATTTCTTTCATTGGCAAAACAAAGAAGTAATTTCAATGTCATGAGTTCTGCATAGCTGTTGGTTCCAGTTCCCAGGCCCAAAGAAATTTGAAAAAAATGACTTTGATTTAGATATAAGCATGCACCTCTTGAGTTTGTGCACCGAATGCTTGTTTTATTCCATCCAATTGCTAGACCTTCAGAGTGGCCGATGGCACTTTGCGCTATGAAAGAGTATTGCGGAAGAAGTGATGTTAAACTAGTTTCAACTTCCAGCTCTGGACCCATTGTTTATTGTGGAAGGATGACTTCTGGTGATAGAACCTCCATCATCCTTTTTAGGGAAAGCTTTTTTCGGGTGCTTACCAGACCCCTGCAGTTTAGGGAGACAAATTTCATTTGGGCACCCCATCTGGGGTTTGCACTGCTCCAAGCGCCCCGAAAATGGTTGTTTGTCTGCCACTTACATGATCCCTGAGCGCCATGCTCTGGGCCATAGAGAGGTGAGATGGTCTTCCTCTCCCTTTCCCTTTGGATGTGATCCTATAATTTACCCCTAGTCCTTTTGTAGGGATTTTTGGTTTTTGAGGGATTGGAACATCCCTTGAACGAAGGTGGAAATGGAGAGAGGAGGGCTAAGTGGGTGAGTCATTTTTTATGGTGGAAGGGGAGGCTGCCTGGTTTGAATTGGAGGTACTTTTGAATGCAGGGGAGGAGGTGTCATTTTTTGGGGCAGGGGGACTGTTTGTGATAGGGGTAGGCAAATATTTTTCCTCATTCAAAGATAAATCATTCAATTGATTGCTAAGGGAAGACGTGTTCATGACCGGTGGGGGAGACGCAATCCGACGATGTTCCATCTGTTGAGGAGGCCCTTCTGCTGCTACTGCTCCTGCTCTTCCAGGGAGATCCAATGGTTGTTCTATTCCCTCCGATCTGAGAGGATTTTCGTCTGAAGCTGTGTTCGGATCAGTTTCTTTGGAGCTCGGGGCCTCTCTTCACATAACCCACTTCCTTCTTCCAGTTGTTGAGGGAACAAAGTTTGGGCAGTCTCTTATCAAATGTCTTGTTTCATGACATTTGCGACATCGAAACAGGAGCCCTTCATAGTCCAACAGTTGTCTTTTTTGCTTGTTTTTCCATTCAAAATTAAAGGCTTCAGGAATACTGGTTCTGATGTTCAAAGAGACTAGGATCCTAGCTACCTTTTTAATGCCCATCTACTGAAACGAGAGGTCCGCTTCAATGAAATTCCCCAGATCATTCCCAATTTCATGAAGCCAGGTTGGGTTCCAGAATTTCAATGGTAGTCCTGGCAGGCGAACCCAGACTAGTATTGTGTCCAATTTCTCTGTTTCCGCATCGAACAAGGGGGTCCAATGCTTTAGCTAAAATGGGGTTTTCCCATATGTCCAGACTCTACTACATTTGAGGTCTGCATCCTCTCTACATCTAAATAGGAAGATGAACCATCCATTTGCAAGGGAATTAATAACTGGGCCTTCACCTTGAAGCCCTGCCCAATTTTTCCTGGCCCATTCCTTCATTTTCCCCAGGATGGAGTTTCTTCCTGTGATTTTCCCGATTAGGGTTAACCCGTCCATCTCCCGTGCTTATTCCATGGTGCACCGGACTCCACAATATACGTTAAAACCTCTTCTAGAGGGATTTAAACACTGAATATTTCATTTTCTGGAGTTCAATTGTTCGGCGGCGTCTCCTGTGTGTGCTCCCTGTGACACTAAAGGATCGATTTCCTTGTTTGGGGTTCCTTGTGGTTCCGCGTGGGGAAGTTCGATATTGAAAATAGTTGCTACAACTATGCTGTGAGGTTGAGGAATGTGAGGTTGAGGTTGGAATAATGAGTGTGAGCCTCCTCCTGAGGCCAAGTTCAAAGGTCGCACTACGAACACACCTAGCAACTCTTCATCTAGCAGAGAAATCGGAACCCTGCTCTCACTTCCAGCTGTCAAAATTTCCAGCGTGTTCTGCACTGTGTCCGGGGACGGTATACTGGTAATTTTCGATGAGGAGAAGATGTTGAGCTCTTGCTTCCATGGGTCAACAAATTTTTCTGCCATGTCTGCCGGACCTACTCCCAACTCACAAAAACCTCCTTATTGAACAGAGTGTCCAAAATGAACGAAAATGAGTCTATTTCTTATTATGTATTATATTTTTTTTTTATAAACCACCTGTCGGATATCCGACGGATCAATGTCGGATAACCACCAATTTTTCTTTCACAGACGTCTGCAAACCACCCTGGTAGTGTCGGTTCCCCATTGTATCTCTGACGCCTCAGTGTCGGATAACTGCCAGTGTTGCTTTCACAAATGTCGACAATCCGACCCACCTAGTGTCGGTTCCCCGACACTAGAAAGGTCGGAAATCCGACTCACTTATGTCATATATTCGACGGTTCTATAAATATTCTGTTGCCAGCATTTTGATGATTGATTGTTGCTCGACACATCCGTGCAAAATGTCGGACGGCGTCAGATTCTGTCGTCCGATTTCTGGTTCAAATATTGTAGTGAGTAAATCTTTAGTTAAGCTTGCCTCCATGCTTGTGACTTGAGGGCTGAGGTTAGTGAGAACGGAGGCTTTAGATGGGTTTACAAACCATCTCTTGAGCTTGATCCAGTCTTCCCTTCTCTTAACCTTCGCCAACTCAAATTTTCTGGCACATGTCACTAGCTGACTGTGGCTTATTCTCATCATCAAGCTGTAAGTTAAGGTTTCAATCCATCAATATGCACTTGGATGTTCTCTCTGCAGTAATACTACAACCCAACGACCTTTAGGGTTTGTATCCCATCAACACATATTATAGGTTCTTTGTTCCACTCGACATCACAATGAACAATAAGAGTTCTTTTCTCTTTGCCTAAAATGCTCCTCAGTTCATTTGTGAAGAGGAATAATGCTAGTTCTTCAACTCATGAATTTTGGGCTTCTTTACTAGACTCCCACTAAACATCCTCTAGGCTCGATTCCTCACTCATAAATTTATTCACCATGCCTCTAAGTCGCGATCATGTATGCAGGGTATTTCCTCTGTGCTTTGGACTCGGTTCGATTTCTACTTCATATCATGCCCAAAGCCTCTAGATTGGAAATACAGTTTGTTTGGATATATTTTGTGTCTTTGACCTCTGACGTTTCTATAGGTAATTGATTTCATCCAGGAACCCAACAACAATGCTTCACATACAACGGATTTGCATAAAATTATAGGTTGACACTTGGGACATTCGAATAATCCCCAACCTTTCACTCAGAATCCTCGACAAACTCCAACTATTCTTCAATCGGATTAGAGTTTAGACTTTTTACCATCGCTTGCTAAACTTGGGCTTTGTCACACTTCATAGAAAACATAAATGAATGAAAAATATTCCCATTTAACTAACATTGAATTGCACAAAAGAAAACATTTTACTTAACAAAATCAATGCTCATAACAATCTGTGAAAGTCCATCCACTGGCTATGAAAGCATTTACAAAAACATTACAAAGTTCTGAAAACATAATTGAAGAAAGGCAGACAGAGAGAGCCGATCTCATTCATAAACACACGAAATCAACAACTTTGCAGGAGAAAAATATTTATGTGTATCAGTGTCTCTTCCTCTCGATTAGTTCTTGAGTACATAAAAAATAATGCCAACCAACCAATCCCCCAAACATAATCAGAATAGTATTTTATATGTAAATGAAGAGGTAACTCCTTCCAATGACAAAGTGCTTCCCTTTTCCAAAATTGAACAGGTCGATCGATCTCTACTCGAAAAATATCGGTATCTCTCCATCTTCTTCGACACTTGAATAAGTTGATTTTTGTGAGGGCGTCATATCCACATCTACCAAATGGTTAGAGAAATATCCTCAATCTCACACCATGGAAATATGCAATAATAACAAACAAACTATAAATAAACTAAATCTAAAACAAAATCAAGTTAACAAAACTGAAAGAATAAAATTAAACTATAATCAAACTAAATTAAAATTAAAATCAAATTACAATATATAAAAAAAGAAAAAATAAACTAATAAAATCTTCTGGCAAGTTAGGCAGTGATATCCTAGGAAATTTAATCACTAAATAATAATGATCTCAATTCCTTCAGTGTAGCGGTCTCTAATGACTCATTGGTATTATTTTGAATGTTTTGATGGCGTCAAATATGTCTCCTTGAAATACACAGCCTGAGTCGGCTATTGCTTGGTTAACACTACAAATGCACCAATGTGGCAGTCCATTCTGTGAATCCATGTGTATTCCTTTGACATGTTGAAGATCCATCTAATCTATGATGTTTTCTTTTCTGGGTTTGATCATTCTTTCCTTTGATCTATCATTCTTGCCTTTGATCTAGTATGATTCTAATTTGAACGCTGGTGAGTGCCAATGTAGAACAATCTTCCCCTTTCATTACCATATGATAGACGCCCTTCTACAATTACATTTCACTCAAGCTCATTGTGTTCAAAGCTTCAATGGCACAAGGTATGTTTCAATCTATGGCCATCCCAAATTTTTTCAATTTATTGTTTCTGCATTTAATTGATATTCAAATGGTAAAAATTTAGCCTCAGAAATCTGAAATTGCTTCAGAAATGGGCTTTTTTCGTTGAATTTGATCACATTTTTTTAATTAAAATTTGTGCATAACCCGAGAACTATGAAATTGCTTCAAAAATTGCTCAAATACAAGCTAAAGATGTGATGCTAACTAGGAAAAAGGATAATCCAAGTAGTCTCGTGAACAAACACTTGTTAAAAAGAGTATGGATAACCCCTCCATCCATTTTTCATTGTTAAGGTTTTGGCTCGAGTTCTTAATTTCCAATTTGATGTACCTAATCTTTTCCTCTTTAGGAATTGGTAGCAGTGATCAAATTTGAAGGGTGGGTCTTAATTTCAATTGGAAGGGCATTTATTCTTGGAGCCCTTCAACGATGAAGGGTAGTATAAATAATTGTATTTCAATTGACAAGTTTAAATTAACTAAACCCTTTCACCAAAAATAATCTAAAAAATAAAATTGTTCTTTCAAATTTTTTATAATTTTTAACAGTTGAGCACCTCTTACTCTTTACAGAAAAAAAAATGATATATTTTCAATAAAACTTATTTTGAACACATTAAGTTGTCATATGTGTATCATTAATTTTACAGTTCGGTAACATAACAACTATTCTATTGTATTTCTTCAAGTTAAAGCAGACTTCTTTATACAAAAAACTACTTAGACTATGTAATAACAATATTGGGGAATCCACGTGCAATCCAAGCTTGAGAGATGTAAGAATTATAAGGATTGCGCACCTAAGAAAAAATAATACATAACTCATAAAACATTAAAGAAAATTCCTACATACCAAGCAAGTTAGCAAAGCTAACATAATTAGGGTCATGGCATCAAATGTTTTTGTTCAACACTTATCGTGAAAGAATACATGTATGGGATGGAAGGGCAATGGAATCAATCCTAAGTCAATTGAACCCTTGCAACTCACTACATGTCTGAGTCTCAACAATCTACCTTTTAAATTGAACCAAAATACCAAAATAAGTTTATTAATGGCTAGATTTGAGAAAGTTCTAGGTGTGAGTAATTAAGGGCTTGGGGCTCTAATTTTTTTTGTGTTTTGTACCAGTCGAGGATTCAGTGAATCGATAGTCACATGCAGGAATTTAAGTTATTTAATGAAAACAATTAATGTGTATACCTCTATGTAACCGTTTTCCATGTTGATGGAGGCCACTACCCTCTTTATTGTCTTACCAAAAGGCATGATAATGAGGAAGAAGACCTAAAATTATGGACCTCACCTTCAAAGAATTCCTTGCAATCACATTAGTGAGGAGTGATAAGAAGATCACAACAATTCCTACCCGTGACTATTGATTCACTGAATCATGGACTGGTACAAAACACAACAAATTTTAGAGCCACAAGCCCTTAATTACTCACACCTAGAACTTTCTCAAATCTAGCCATTAATAACCTTCTTTTGGTATTTTGGTTCAATTTAAAAGGCAGATTGTTGAGACTCAAACATGCAGTGAGTTACAATGATTCAATTGACTTAGGCCCCTCCATTACATACATGTATGATTTTACGACAAGTGTTGAACATGAAAATATTTGATTCCTCAAGCCTGATTATGCTAGCTTTGCTAACTTGCTTGGTATGTCGGAATTTTTTTTAATGTTTTCTGAGTTGTGTATTAATTTTTCTTAGGTGCCTAATCCTTATCATTCTTACATCTCTCAAGCTTAGATTGCACGTGGATGCCCCAATATAGTTATGGCGTAGTCTAAGTAGTTTTTTTTGTATAATGAAGTGTGCTCGAACTTGAAAAAATACAATAGAATAGTTGAAAAAAATACAATAGAGTAGCTGTTATGTTAGTGAACTGTAAAATTAATGATACATATATGACAACTTAATATGTTCAAAATAAGTTTCCTTAGAGAACAAATACCCTTCCAATTGAAATTAAGACCCACCCTTCAAATTTGATCACTTCTTACATGATGAAGAGTGGCGTGGGGGTGAATATGGGAGGGTTCATTTAAAGTTGGTGGTTGCCATATTTGACAGCTTGTCCATGGGTTAATGGATTTCATTCTGGTCATGCGTGGTAATTGGAGGAGAGTTTACAAATCTCAGGGTAAGGGTTTTTTTGAAGAGGCACGTGGTGAGGTTTTTTTTTGAAGAGATGCGCAAGGACATCCTTAGTTGTAGAACTGAAATCATCTTTTTCTTCCCAGGTAAGTCAAATTCTTTTTAAACTGCTTCACGCATTTGACCATCTGAAAGGAACATAGCCTAGGCATAGCTAAGATATGTCTCTGAATGGCAATGGAGTCTGAAAATTTGAAGGCATTCAAGATGGATATCAATAACAATAGCATTCCTCCATGTTCCAAGAAGTTAAAAAACTGGAGGACCAGATCGCCCATGTCATTCTTTAGACAATCTTGGAAAATGGGTAAATATGACCCCCGTAAAATTATACATGCTTTCAAGGTTGGATTTGCACTTTGTATTGTTTCTCCCTTTTATCTCACAGGTCCTTTGTTCAATGGAGTTGCTGGGAGCAGTGCGATTTGGGAAGTCATTACCGTGGTAGTAGTATTGGAATTTTCTGCTAGTACAATTTAATCTATCACTGCTATTGTTGAAGATTTAATCTGCATTGAGTAAATATCAACCCAAATCTATTAAGTGATTTTGTATGTGAAGAATGGGTTTCTGCGATTGGTTAGAAGTTCACAGAGTGAAGCTTGACTGTTATAATAATAATTTTGAATGCATGGATGAAGAAGGGAAACCAGTAGTTGTAAGAGGCATTCCAAAGGTAATCTCCGTGAGGCAGATTTCAGCAATGCAGTTAAAGAAGTTTTGTAGAAAATGTTGTCAGTTGTATGCATCCCATATTGAGGAGACAACAGAGAATGAAATTGCTAGGCTGGAAGACTATCCTGTGTTGCAAGACTTCAAGGATTTTTTTCCTGATGAGGTTCCAGGACTTCCTCCAAAGAGGGACTTAAATTTCACAATTGAACTTGTGCCACGAGCAGCACCATTGTCAAGGGCACCCTACATAATGAGTACACCAGAAATGTTAGAGTTGAAGATGCAGCTGCAAGAATTGTTGGATAAAAAGTATATAAGGCCAAGTGTGTCTCTTTGGGGAGCACCAGTTCTATTTGTAAATAAGAAAGATGGTACACTCAGATTGTGTATTGATTACAGCTAGCTGAATAAAGTCACGGTGAAGAACAAATATCCCTTGCCAAAAATTTATGGCCTCTTTGATCAAATGAAAGAAGCGAAGGTATTTTCCAAGATTGACTTGAGGTCTGGGTACCATTAGGTGAGAATCAAGGATGAAGACATTCATAAGACAACCTTCAGGACAAGGTATGGGCATTATGAGTTTGTAGTGGTACCATTTGGTCTCTCAAATTCACTAGCAACATTTATGTGCCTTATGAATAGTGTCTTCAGTAGGTATTTGGACAAATTCATTCTTGTTTTGCTTGATGATATTCTTGTTTATTCTAATAATGAAGAAGAGCATGAAGAACATTTGAGACTAACATTGCAATTGCTCAGAGAACATCAGCTGTATGCAAAGGTGAGCAAGTGTGACTTATATAGGGATAGAATTCAGTACTTGGGTCACATTATTTCAGAGGAGGGTATATCTGTAGACCCTAATAAAATTGAAGCTATTAAGAATTGGCCTACTCCAAAGAATGTCACAGAGGTAAGATATTTTATGGGGCTTGCAGGATATTACAGGAGATTCATTGAAGGATTCTCCAAGGTTGCACATGCTATCACTTCTTTGCAAAGGAAGGGGAGTATCTTCTCACAAGTGCACCAATATTAAAAGTTGTAGACCCAAATAAAGATCTTGTGGTATGTACGGATGCATGCGGTCAAGGAATTGGAGGATTTCTTATGCAATACAACCACGTGATATGTTATGAGTCAAGAAAATTAAAGGAGCATGAAAAGAACTATGCCACTCATGATCTAAAACTTGTAGCCATAGTAAATGCTCTCAAGATGTGGAAACATTACTTGATGGGAAGAATATTTGAGCTAAGGATAGACCATTGTGGTATGAAGTATTTGTTTGATCAACCTACTATGAATGCTAAGCAAGCGAGATGGTTGAAGTTTTTATGTGAGTTTGATTTTGAAATCAAACACATAAAGGGAAAAGAGAATAAGGTAGCTGATGCACTTAGCAGGAAGGTGCAAGAAATGCATGTGACATCTCTTAGTATTTTCCAATCATATTTGAGGCAGTAGATTGCTAATTGTGTTGCTAAAGATGAATTGTATGCACAGGTCGAGGACAAGTTGTAGTAGAAAATCCTTGAAAAGAAGTATGAGAGATGTAAATTGGAAGAAGATGGACTTCTTACCTATAAGAACAGAATTTACATTCCAAATGTAGCATATTTGAGGAGGGTTGTTATGGACGAGATCCATCAAGCTCCATATTCTGGTCACCCAGGATATCAAAAGACGATTGCTACAGCTAGTAAGTAGTACTTTTGGCCAGGAATGAAAAAGGACACGGCTGAAAATATTTCAAGGTACATGAAGTGTCAACAAGTGAAGTCTGAACATCAACACCCAGCAAGTTTGTTGCGTCCCTTGCCAGTTCCAGAATGGAAATGGGAAGTTATTTCCATGGATTTCATTATAGGATTGCCGATGACCTAGAGACAACATGATTCCATCATGGTTGTGGTGGAAAACTTGACAAAGGCAGCACATTTTATACCAATTAAGTCTACTCACAAGGCTGATGACATTGCGAAGATATTCATGAAGGAGATTTTCAAATTGCATGGATTCCTTAAGGCAATAGTCTCTGACAGAGATGTCAAGTTCACTTCCAGTTTTTGGAAGGGGTTGTTTGCATATTTGGGTACAAAGTTGAATTTCAGCACGACTTACCATCCTCAGACCGATGGACAGACCGAGAGAGTTAACCAGGTACTGGAAGACATGCTTCGCATGTATGTGATGGACAAGCCAACCAAGTGGGAAGATTATTTACACCTAGTAGAGTTTGATTATAACAATGGGCCGTAGGCATCCTTGGGCATGAGTCCATATGAAGCTCTGTATGGAAGAAGGTGCAGGACACCAGTGACTTGGGATAATCCAGTGAACAGGGTTGTGCTTGGTCCATAATTGCTCAAGGAGATAGAGCAGGAAGTTGTAAATATCAGGCAGAATTTGAAGACAGCCCGAGACAGACAAAAAATTTATGCAGATAAGCATAGGGTGAATAGAGACTTCAGTTATGGGGATCATGTTTACCTCAAAGTGAGGGAAAATAAGAGTTCCTTGAATCTTGGAGGTTGTTCCAAGTTGTCACCTAGATACTGTGGGTCGTTTGAAGTGCTTGAAAGAATAGGGCCAGTTTCATATAGACTTGCATTTCCTGCTAGCACTAGAGCTCATAATTTTTTTCATGTTTCTTTGCTTAAGAAGTATGTACATGATCCTAACCATGTAATAAATTGGGATGTGATGCAGGTGGAACCAGAGGGAGAGTTCCAAATCAAGCCTATGTGCATTCTCGCCAGGAAGGTCACAATGCTCCGAAACCGAGCAATAGGACAAGTGAAGGTACAATGGGAGCACTACGATCCTTAAGAAGCTACGTGGGAGCTATATTATTGTTAGGGTACACAGGGTACTCCCAAAGGACCGAACACCAAGAATAGCCGCTTCACACAAACAGATCACAGATCAATACACCAATGTTTGTCACGTGGTTAAAACCCTCGAGAGAGAAACAGACCACGACCCCGGCCAAATAGCTACTCGGAGCAATTTATTATGCAAAAGAAAGAAAGTTACATGAGCTTCTCATAATCGATCAACTAGCCAAGGACCCTCTATGC
>LPNX010510067.1:543282-563367 GCA_001517045.1 Pseudotsuga menziesii
CAGTATAAAAGTAACCAGAGGCACAAAGTGCATGTCCATGAGAGGTAGATTCTGAAGATGAATCTAGACTGATGTGGTGCTTCTTCATTGCTGCTTCCAAGGCTTCCATCTTCTTAAAACACTTAGATTCATCATGATTATCTTTCCTACAAAAATTGCAATGACACTCAGTCTTCTTTCCTTTTTGCTTGGATCCTTTATCATTTTTTAAGGGAGGAGCTGACTGAGAGGGTTTGAGACCCTTGTTGTTTTGCTTTTTATTGTGAAAATTCTGTTTCTTGGGAGGCTTGGACTTTTCTTTCTGTTGGGACAATAAGGCTTTCCCAGATGTATCTGCATTGTTAATTATTCCAAGATGAATGAGCTTGTCTTGCTCTCTAATTAAGGAATCACAAAAGGATTCAAGACTAGGCTCTACATAGCTGGCTGCAGTCAAGGATTCTTTCATGGAGTAGAATGTAGATACAAAAACAGAATATGCAGGTCCAAGTTTGGAAAGAATATGATAAATACATTGTTTGTCTTCTTTCTTAATCTTGCATTCTGCACACAATAGTCTAAGAGTTTTATACTTAGATAAATAGTCTTGAATGCAAGAAAAATCATTGGGATTCAAGGAAAGCAACTCATTCTCAAGTTGATGACCTTGAATTTCATTGTGTTTACCAAACACAGATTCCAACTTGTCCCAAGCAACATCAGGTTCATCAATTCTAGATATGTGGAATCTCAAATCAGTAGAGATTGACATCCCAATCAATCCACGAGCTTCATCACATCTATTTGCCCATTTAATTTTCTTATCATCATCAGTGGGTTCTGTTTCTTTCCTTGAGGTTATCCTGAAAAGTCCCCTACTTCGCAGAACGTCCTCCATACGAGATTTCCATGAGAAATAGTCAGAACTTGTAAGTATCATATCACAAGGGGCGGCCATACTATAAAATAATGGCTGAAAAAATAGAAACTAACTACCTGGATGCAAAGAGCTCGAAAAAATATACGGTTTTAAAAAAAACGGCACTTAAAATGGATTCCAGATGATGAAGTTATGCTTGTTCAAGGAAAAAATTGAAGATGTCCCCAATAATGACGTGGCAGATATTAACTTGACCAGTTAAAAAAAGAACCCCCCTCTTCAATAAAGTTGCTTTGAAGTGAATCACTTTTATAGAATAAGTGATGTTCACTTTTACAATAATAACTTTTAAATAGTGCGGCAATAAATTAAAAGACTTAAGTGATTCACTTTTATTTTATTTTATTAATGTGAAATGCACTTTTACAATAAAGTAACTTGAAAAATAGAAATTGCATGCACTAAAAAATAGCTTGATGAGACTTGAACTCAAGACTTATCAAGATGTAAAGCAACTTTAGACCAAGTGAGCTAAGTTTAAAATGTACATAAAACTATGGAAAGAGTAAGAGGGTTTTTTTTTATTTTTTTATTTTTATAACTCTTCTTTCTCGTTTTTCGTGTTTGCTTTCTTTTCCTGCAAATCACAAAAAAAAAATGAAAAACAAAAACAAATTTTTTTTTCTTCCCACAGAATGGGGTTAGATCTTGGTTAGCTTACCCGAAAAGTCTACGTTTTCAAGTTTTCTCGCTGTCTCTGATTTGCCGTGATCGCACAAGGTGCACGGCAAAGAGCATACGTAGCCGAGAAGACAAAAAACTTTCCCTTACTGTTTCTGATTCGCCGCGATCGCGCAAGGTGCACGGAAAAGAGCATACGCAGTCAGGGAAAACAACAATCCGAGACTTAAAAAAAGATCTAAAAATAAACTGATAAAATATGAGAGATTTAAAAAAAAAAAAAAAAATCCGTCACTATAACATTATACCTTTAGATTTGCCGAAATGGGTGTTTCTGGAGCAAACGGAAATGGTTTTCGGTGAAACAAAAACTGTTTCCAAATGGAAACGGCGCTCCGGACGCAATGGAACAGCTCCCACATGCCACAAATGCACAGAAAATCCAGAAACCAGAAACCCTTTCAAAGTTTCGGCAACACCGGTTCCAGATCTTGATCAAAACCGAAAGCAGCGCTTCATAAAAGCTCTGATACAATGTTAGGGTACACAGGGTACTCCCAAAGGACCGAACACCAAGAATAGTTGCTTCACACAAACAGATCACAGATCAATACACCAATGTTTGTCACGTGGTTAAAACCCTCAAGAGGGAAACAGTCCACGGCCCCGGCCAAATAGCTACTCGGAGCAATTTATTATGCAAAAGAAAGAAAGTTACATGAGCTTCTCATAATCAATCAACTAGCCAAGGACCCTCTATGCTCTTTAAATAGAGATCATAGACCAATCAGGTGTTAAGCCACGGATCAATGGTAGGTATGATCTAAGAGAAGTTGAACCGTCGGGTCACTCTATGTCTAGAACATATCGTGACCGTCGGATTAGAATATTTACAAATGCATACTAAGGAAACACACTTTTACCTAACGGATATATTACACAAGTTGATCTTAACTAACTCCTAAGTGTCTAAATATCCTAACAATTATGCCATGCAACTGGCACATCCGTTTTTGTTTGAATCTACGAATTGTTGAGGGCAGTACCAGCAAGCATTTTTGTTCAATGTTGTAAAGCACCGAGGACAGTGCTGTTGAAGGGGGAGGGGAATGTAACACCCCGGTTTTGACCCCGTTGCATTGAAATAAATAACATAAATAATCATGGTGTGGATCTAGGAAAAAGACCCACCATCGATATAGTATTTATGTTTCGGCAATTAAGGTGTGGCCTATGGTATTTTTCTTTATGCTAGTTGAACATTATGTTAAAATTGCAATTTTTAATTAAAACCCACAGCTGGCTATGTCAACGCAACTAAATGAGATGGGGGCATGATTTTTCCTAAGGATGAGGGAATGGGGGATTGTAAGAGTGGGGAAATTTGAATTGGGCAAAGCCCCACTTTGGGAAAAACGTTTTTTGAATTTCTTGGGCAAGAAAACACCAAAAACGTCCATTCTTCCCTTGTACAGAAATGTTTATCCTTCCCTCATGATTTGGATTGTACAAAATGTTTTTTGAAATTCAAATTGGACATTCACATAGGAGCCAGCAAGCAAAAAATACTCTGAGTCTGAACCATCACGATTTTTTTTCCTGTATGGCGATCTGTTCCCTTTCACGTTTCGGTTTTTCCTGTGTGGATTTGTTCTGTTCATGTTTTCTCGAGTGTGTTAGTTGTTTTCCTAAACAGGAATGCCCTGAATCCGATTTTGTGCCCTTATTTTGAAAGATGGGCAACGTTTTCATTTTGGCATTTTTGCAGCAATCGGTCTGGCGCCGGTAACGTTCAGAAATTTGTAAATTTCTGTGTGTGTATGTAATCCCTGGCATCTGCTACATTTTGATAAATCCCAGGACAGAGATCCCTGTGTGTGCATCCATGTTCGGAATTTTAATTGATTGAAGGAATGGAAATAGAGTCTTGACTTGCTTGATAAACCTGGTGTGTGAAAGAACCTCATAGACCAATCTAGAAGGCTTGTTTTCTTCTTTGCATGCCCTGAATAGCATTGGAAGGGAAGGAATGGCCTGAGGGACTGTGTAGCAGAGAAGGGAATGCTTCCTTGTGTTGGGTGTGTAATTGTTTAGAAATCAAGATAGATCTGGTGTGGGTGTTCATAGCGCTGGGGTTGAGCTCACTAGCTTAGCAGTCAGTATTTCCACCTCCTTGACATCCTGATAACCCCAACTGGAAGGATGGCTTAGCTGGTAGCCTGATAAACCCATATGTTGGCTTGGTTGTGTCTCATGTGAATTTGGCTAAGTGTAAACCACTACATGTATAAGTCTGATAAACCCAATTGTGTTGGCTTGACTGAATTTTAATTGTATCCTTGGGGAAGATCATGCCCAGCTCAGGGGTGGCAGTGTTGCTGAGAGATTAAAGAGAACACTAGCCTATGGATGGGTGGAACGTTGGAGAGACATAGCTGGTTGTGGGACAAGTTCTATTCAAGATAAGTGTTCTTGTCTATGTTATTCTCTGCAGTTTTATTCTTGTATTGTAAATTACTTGATGGAATGTGGTGAACATGTTGTTGTGTTGAATTGATGCATTGTTCATTTGAATAACTGCAATTATAGGCATCTATGTATGTTTTCCATCGATGCATTTCAAATTAATTTACAGGGTAGATTGGCCAAATCGGTAATGGCCTAAATGATCAGATCGATCCAAGACTTCATTGAAAAAAGTTGGGTTTCCTTCTAGAAATATCCATTTATGGAGTCTGCGGGATGCGGAATGACGGTTCGTAGATCATGGGTTCCACAATTTTCCTTTCCGCAACTTGTGGGATGCGAGATGTGGAATCGCGGTTTCACGATTTCCACAATTCCCAGCCCTACAAGTTCATATTTTTGCACCATCGATCTTCACGAGATGATTGTATTCCATTGATCTATTCCTGATGCGAAATGTGGGATGTCGATTGCGGTAAGTGAGATTTCCATTTTGCGTAACTTCCGACCCTGCAACTTGGGCTATCCGCACCATTGATTTTTGCGGGTGGATTCTGAACCGTCGACTTGATTTGAGTTTGCTGGACCATTCGGGATCATTGATTTCCATCGCGTTTTCTCTCTGCCATTCGATCTCCTCTGAGATCTTTCCCTACAGATCATCGAGCTGATCAATGGAAGATGGGAGGGAGCATGACAGTTTTGGACATGTCGAGAAGTGGTTCGTGACCATGCCATGTGTTTCGATGAACAGTAAAAGTTCTCGATGAATTTTTTAATTCCGCATGATAATGGGGTATGGGTACGTGACAGTAGCCCTAGTGTCATGATGTTATCGCTTTTGTTTCTTTGACATACATCATATTCTACTACATACGTTTGAATGTATTTATACATTCCCTTCCAAAAGAATAATTGCTTGTCATTGTAGTAAGTTTTGAAAAAACCTACATGTCCTGCGGCTAGTGAATCATGTGACTCCATCAAAATCATAATTTAAACCTTGATGTTGGGATTAAATAGATCCTTCCTTTATACTAAAGGATTTCACTCCTCCATTCTAACTTTGGACTTCGATTAAGATAATCAATTAAGGAACATATGTTTGGGTCCTTGGCATATTCACCTCATATTTCATCCAACCAGTCTGGAACAACAACTGAAATCACATAAGTTTTGACTTCTTCATCTTTTCAAGAGAGGGCATTATCGACTACATTGTCTTTTCCTCTTTTATACAATATCTCCATGTCAAATGTAGCAATTTTCTCTATCCATTTTTGTTTTTCAGTTGACAATGTTTTTTGTTGTAAGAGATATTGAAGACTATTGTGGTTTGTTCTTATCAGGATTTTGCTCCCTAGAAGGTTATATTGTCGCCATTTCTCTAAGGCATGTATAATGGAAATCATTTATTTATCTTATGTAGACCTCAAACTTTCTCTCTTTTTGATATTTCAACTTTCAAATGCTATTGGATGACCTTCTTGCATCAAGACTGCTCCTATCCCAAATCATGCAGCATCACTTTCAACTACAAAGGGTTTTGTAAAGTCTGGTGTTTCTAATACTGGCTTCGATGACATAATATTTTTCAATGCTTCAAACATTTTTCAGCTTCATCATTGCATTGAAATGAATTTTCTTTAATATATTTGTTATAGGGGTGGTCTTATGGGCATATTTCTTCACAATTTTTTGATAATATTTTGTCAAGCCTAGACATTCTCTCAGTTTATAGATGTTATTTGGTTTGGGCCACTTAGTGATTTCCTTTATCTTACTTGGATCAACCTTGACTCCTTCCTTTGATATTATATGATGAATATAGTCCACTTATTCCTTTCCAAAAGTGCATTTTGACAATTTTGCATAGAATTGATGCTCTTACAAAATGGAAAGTACTTGATATGAGTGTTGGAGATGTTCTTTCCAAGTTTTTCTATGTATGGGGGATATCATCAAAAAATATTAATACGAAATTTATCAATTATGGTTGGAATAATTCATTCATTGCGGCTTGAAATGTGGCTGGAGCGTTAGTTAGTCCAAAGGGAATTACCTTGAACTCATAATGGCCCCCATGAGTACAGAAAGCATTTTTTGATACATCTTCTAATTTAACCCTGATTCGATAATACCATTATCTCAAATCTAATTTCAAGAAATACTTAGCTCCATGAAGTTTGTCCAACATCTCATCGATGAATGGGATATGGAATTTATTCTTGATTGTTATCTTGTTCAACCCTTTTTAATCTATGCACAACTTGAAGGATCCATCCTTCTTTTGAACTAACACTACTGAAGTTGCATAAGGGATTATGCTCTTTGAAATGACACCAAATCTTAACATATCTTGGGTTAGCCTTTCAATATCTATTTTATGGTGATGTGGATAACTATATGGTTTGATATTGACGGTTTTTACCCTAGTTCCACATCAATTATGTATTCAATCTTCATCTTTGGTGGAAGCTTCATCGAAAGGTCTTGGAACACCTTAGTGTGTTTTTGAATTATCTCTTGGATTTCTAATGGTTTGGAGTCATCCCCTTCACATTTTAGAAACTCCATCTCTTAACATTGAATTATGTAAGGATTTTCTCCTTTTCGAATTAGCCTTTTGTTTTAATGTGATGTAACCAATTGTGTTTGGGGTGGTTGGAAACCATACGATTTGTACTTTTTCCCTATCCACTTGAACTTGATGAAGTGTTCTTGATGGTTAGAGGATAAGTACCCAATTTTTGCAACCATTGAATTCCCAACACCATTTCTACTCCTCAGAGAGGTACTGCAAAGAAGTTGGATTCTAGGCTATACTCTTACATTTGTAATTTAACCTTGTGACACCTTCCCACATTTTCAATATTCTTACCATTTTCTACCATAAACTTCATGTTAGGCACTCGGTATACGAATATGTTGAATATCTTAGCAATATTAATATTAATAAAGTTATGGGTACTGCCAAAATCTATGAGAATCGAGACATTATTATTTTTTGTGTCCATTTAGCTTCAATGTTTGAGGTTGGGATATGCTTGTAATGGTGGCTAATGCTATTTGGTGTATTATCTTTTATTTATAAGTGGTAGTCATTTTGAATTCTAGTATCATCCTCACTTGATTATTCACTTTCATATTCATCTTCTTATTCGACCTTGTAGGAATACAACTTTTGCGCTCTTTTGCAAAACTCTATGCTTAGGATCCCACTTTTATCCACAATATTTGCACCTTCCTTCCTTCATCCTATGGGCCTCCAAACTGGGTTTTTCTCCTTCCATTACATGTGATGGCACATATTTTGAAGTTCCCACATTTGCTGATTAGGGAGGCTTCCTATTGGAGTAGTTTTTGTCGAAACTAATATAAGAGGATCTTTTGAATTTTTTATTGATGATCTTGGACTTAAGTATTTCCTTCTCCATGGTAGAAACATTAGGTAATTCCAACTCATTTTGAATGTGTGGTTTCATGCCATGTATGTATGTTTGCAATTGTTGGTCATCGGTTAGCTCTAGAACTCGATTGTCCAAAGATTCCCATTCACAAGTGTACTCATCTACACTTCCTTTTTGCTACAATCTGGTGATCTTGGAAAATAAGTATTCTCGGTTACGCCTTGAAATCTTTTAAGAAGGTCATTTTTAAAGTTATTCCAATTGAAGGAACAAACCCTCGTTGTAGTCATACACCACATGCACCAATTGTATGCGTTACCCTCCAATTGCATGGTGGCATATTTAATCTTATATCTATTATATTGTATGTTATGGATGTCAAATTATTATTCTACTTTATTGATCTATGCAATGCATTGTTTTTCATCGTTGTCATATTTGGGTAATTCTAGTTTTACCCTTATGTAGTACCCGTGTGTTGGGGTAACTGATATTGATGGAATCTTAAAGAAAGGTACTTCATGGGCTTGTGTCATGTCATGATGTTCTTGTGTTTTAGGCATGCTTGGATGAGGTGTATTGAAAGGGTCTAGTGGTGGGTTATGGCTAGGTGGGGGAACCGAGGTATGCAATTGTAATTTGGCCAAGATATTGTTGATATACTATTGAATTTTATTTTAATATTCCTTCAACACGTTGATGCCTTTCTCTATTCCTTCCTTAATCCCTATGACGGTTGATGTTAATATGTTATTATTATTTTTATTTCCGCCTTGAGCTCTGCATATTTTTTGTTGACCTTTTTGTCAAGTTGGTCCAATCTAGAGTTGACATCTCCCATTTTGATGACTCCTGGAAATTTTTCTACACTAAATATTGATTTATTTTTTATTGGATGTCCATTCCCAACCAGCCACGATTTTTTTTAATTATAAATTTTTTAATAAAAATAAATATTAATATAATAATATAATTATTATTATATAATATTAAATTTTTATTAAATATTTTGGGAAAGGGGAGTGTGGGAGGTGATAGGAGAGTCGAAGGATGACGAGTGACAATGTGAGGTTTATGGGACTGTAGAGGAGCACAAAGCTAGAAGAGGGAGGTGTGGAGGAAGTGTTGATGTATTTGTAACTTCGAATGTGTTCATCTATGTATCTTATGTATTGTAACCCGATGTTTATTCCAGGATGTATCTATTATGTAATTGAGTCATGTTGTCATGCCCCGATGTTCCGATCAGGAGAATCAATAATGTAAACAAGTTATGTCAAGTCACAGTGAGTAACCCTCCGATTGTGTAAGGGTTAAATTCCCCACAGTTCCGGGGCACTAGGGTTATTAGACTCTCCTAGTAGAGGTCGGCCCTAGAAGGGTTTTAGTCATGTTGGGATTAGTATAAATAGAGAGCTGGGGTCTCTATTTAGTACACATCACTCACACGCTCAAGTGTAGCGCATAGTTGAGGAAGGAGAAGACACTGGGGCTAGACAAGAAGAAGATCACTGCTGTCGAGAGTGCATCTTACTGTTTTGGGGTTTTACATCTTGTGTTGATTCTATCTCTGAGGAAGTTGGGGGTTTTCTCCATTTATGGTTTCCCCGATGAAAAACACTGTGTTCATTGTCTCTTGTGTTTGATTTATGTACTTGTTGTTCTCTCAGTAAAGATCCTAACATAATGCTATCTTAATGTTGAAAAACTAACATGGTATCAAAGCTAACCTGAGAAGAAGACATTGTGCAGCTGTGGGAACTCGGGCTTCCTAGTTTGTGGATCTTCCTCCACATATTTTCAGCAAAAGTAAGGTGGAATAACTCTCCTCCTTAGGGCACATCATTCTGTCGAAGCAGAATCCAATTTTGAGGTTTTTCAGTTTTGGACCTGTCACTACTGTCGAAAATTAGGGCTTTTCACAGAAGAGGAATTTTTCAGTGAGCCTAGGCCTAGATTGATCTCCTCCCCAAAATAGAAGTTAGGGACAAATTTCAAGGCATTTGGGTGGACAGAACTCCAAAAAAGCAAAACCCTAATTTGCTCCTGAACCAGCTCTACAGGATTTCAGCTCAAGTTTCAAATCCGACATCTTGAACCTGGTAAGATCTAAAATATTGTGTATTTCCATTTGAGGTTCTCAGTTAAGATGTCTCATCATACCAAGCTTGATGAAAATCTTGAGGGAGCTGATAACTTTTGAGCCTGGAAGTATAGGATCTCCCTGGTCCTGCAAGAAAATGAGTTAGACTCCTACATCCATGAGGAGGTTCCAGTTCTAGAGGGAGATGAGGCAAAGGCCTTACATAATAAGAATATGGTTATGGAAAAGAGGATCATTGCTGATTCTATCAAGGATCACCTTATCCCACATATGTCTTCTCTCAAGACACCTAAAGCTATGTTTGATGCCCTAACCAAATTATTTGAAGGGAAGAACATAAACAGGAAGATGACCCTGAGAAACCAACTGAAGAATGTGAAGATTCAGAATGCAGAAACAATCCAGTATTACTTCACAAGAGTTTCTCAAATCAAAGAGCAACTAGAAGTAGTTGATGAAGAAATGGAAAATGCAGAGATTGTAATGACTACATTAAATGGCCTTCCTAGGTCATGGGATTCTTTCATCCAAGGAATCTATGCTAGAAAGAAGTTAGTCAAGTTCAGCAAACTATGGGAAGAGTGCTCTCAAGAAGAAGCTCAGATAGCAGCTCAAGAAGAGAAGATGGGAAGTGAAGACCAAGCTCTCACAATACACTCCAAGTCAAGCAAAATAATACCTCATAGATCCAGAGGTAAGCACTCTCACAAATATAACACTAGAAGAGATGTATCTAGGATCATATGCTATACTTGTGATGAAGCAGGACACTATGCAAGGAATTGTCCTAACAAATAGAAGATAGTAAAGAAGAGCAACAAAAGAAGACATCATGCTCATGCCGCAGAGGATGATGAACCATCCAAGAAGAGATCCAGATATGAAAGTGAAGATTATTCAAGCGAGGATGAATATGTTCTGATATCCACTCTCACAGGTAACATTACTCATGGAAGTGATGATTGGCTTATAGACAGCGGGGCTTCCAAACATATGACTGGATTCAAGGAATCCTTTGTGAGACTGTCAAAACATGAATCACCTCACAAGGTAAAGCTAGGAGATGACTACCAATATCCAATAAAAGGTAGTGGGGAATCTTCATATAAGTTAGACTCTAGAAAATCTCTAACAATGAAAGAAGTATTGTTTGTGCCAGGACTCAAGAAGAACCTTCTCTCCATATCAACATTAGATGCAAAAGGAATGCGGGTTGCATTCATAGATGGTCATGTCATCATGTGGCCAAAAGGAAAGACTATCGATGATGCGGTAGTGATTGGAGAACAAGAAGGAGGATTGTACAAATTGAAGGGCCATCTAGAACAAGCCTTGGTCCATGACACAGTAGAGCCAAGTTAAATTTGGCATAGAAGGCTTGCACATGTGAATTACAGAGCACTACCTATTGCAAGCAAAGCTGTCGAAGGTCTTCTAGAAATCCAAGCAAAACATGATGGGGTCTGCAAAGGATGTGCAAAAGGAAAGAATACAAAGAAGACATTTCCAAGCAGAGAAAGCAAAGCAAAAGGAATCTTGGAAATCATCCACTCCGATGTATGCGATCCTATGTCATCAAACTCCCTAAGCGGGTATGCATATTGTGTTTCTTTTATTGATGAATTTTCTAGGAAGACATGGGTTTACTTCATGAAAAACAAAGACGAAGTATTCAGTAAGTTCAAGGAATTAAAAGCCTTGATCAAGAACCATATTGAAAATAAGATAAAGACCATTCGATCAGACAATGGCAGACAATTCACTTCAAATGAATTCAAAGAGCTATGTAAAGAAGCAGGGATTAAGAGGGAGTTGTCCACTCCTTATAATCCACAATAGAATGGGATTGTGGAACGGAAGAACAAAACTATCATGGAAGCTACAAAAGCAACGCTTCATGATCAAGACCTTCCTATGCATCTTTGGGCAGAAGCCACCAGAACAATGGTGTATGTACAGAACCGTACTCCACACAGAGTACTCGAGAACAAGACTCCTGAAGAAGTCTTCTTCGGCAAGAAACCAAAAATCAGCCATCTCAGAACATTCGGTTGTCCTGTGTACATACACATCCCAAAGGAGAAAAGGACAAAATTAGATCCTTCAGGAAAGAAGGGTATATTCGTGGGATACTCTGAAAGCTCGAAGGCTTACAGAATCTATTTCTCGGGATACAAGAAGATTGACATCACCAGGGATGTGACATTTGATGAAGACACATCCTACAACAAATTCAGAAAGAGATCTGCTGAAGAACCTGAAGAAGCAAAAGCACCCAGAATTCATGATACAACCATGAATGAAGAAACTCGAGAAGAAGATCAAGAATTTGAAGAACCACAAATACCTGTAGATCCACCTCTGGAGAAGAATCCTCATAAGAGGAAACCTGCTTGGGTACGAGAACTTATCCAAGGTGTGGAAAGATGTGGGGCTCTAGAAGAGAATCACAGAGAAAGAAAGAGGACCAGATCTTGTTCTAGGTATGTAGCTTTACTATGTGATTTCATTGATAAAGAACCTTCCAGTTATGAAGAAGCGGTAGAACGGAAAGAATGGAAGGATGCTATGATCGAAGAGTACCAATTGATCATGAATAATGATGTTTGGAATGTTATCACAAGACCAAAAGGGAAGTCAGTTGTAACTTCCAAATGGATCTACAAGATCAAACATGCTGCAGACGGTAGCATTGAAAAATATAAGGCAAGATTTGTAGCTCGCGGTTTCTCTCAGAAAGAGGGAATAGACTATGAAGAAACCTTTCCACCTGTAGCCAGATACACTTCCATCAGATTAGTACTTTCTCTAGCTGTAGTGATGAAATGGAAGCTACACCAGATGGATGTCAAGATTGCTTTCTTGAATGGTGTAGTGGAAGAGGAAGTGTATGTAGAACAACCACTCAGTTTTGAGACACATGACAGGGAGTCTCATGTATGCAAATTGAAGAAAGCCCTGTATGGTTTGAAACAGGCACCCAGGACATGGTACGGAAAAATTGATAGCTTTCTATCCAGTTTGGGCTTTACCAAGAGTAAAGAAGATTCCAACCTTTACTACAAGGTTGAAGATGGAAACCCAGTGATGCTTCTACTATATGTAGATGATCTGTTCGTGACAGGTATGGATGGGTTGATTACTGATATTAATAGAAATCTTGTTGCTGAGTTCAAGATGAAGGAATTGGGTATGATGCATTACTTTCTAGGTATGGAGGTGTGGCAGAGTATGGATGGAATCTTCCTTGGACAAGGGAAGTATGCAGTAGAGATCCTGAAGAGGTTTGGGATGATGGACTGCAAGACTATGGCCACACCTATGGCATCGAACCTAAAGCTATTGAGTGATGCTTCATCAGAGTCGATTGATGCTACGATGTATCATCAGATGATTGGGTCATTGACGTACCTAACAAACAGGAGACCAGACATTTGCTTTGCTGTGAACACCTTGAGCCAGTTCTTAACAAATCCGAGAAATGTTCACTTGATTACTGCAAAGCATATTCTGAGGTACCTGAGGGGTACAGTTGATTATGGGCTCAAGTACGATGTGAATCAAAAGATTAACCTGGAGGGTAATGTTGATTCAGATTGGGCAGGCAGTGCCATCAATTAGGAAGAGCACTTCAAGGTGTTGCTTCAGTATGGGATCAGGTGCGATCTCTTGGTTTAGCAGGAAGCAATCCTATGTGGCACTGAGTACAAATGAAGCAGAGTATGTCGCAGCTTGTTCAACTAGTTGTGAGGCAATATGGCTGTGGAAGCTACTGTCTGATTTATTTGATCTCCAGATGGATGCTACTTTTATACATTGTGACAACTAGAGTTGTGTGAAGTTGTCAGAGAATCCAGTGTTCCATGACAAGTCGAAGCATATCAAGATCAAGTATCACTATATCAGGGATATGGTGCAGAGGGGAGTAGTGAAGCTCCAGTATGTTGCAACGGAGCAACAGATAACTGATGTGTTGATGAATCCATTGGCCAGAGTGAAGTTCGAGTACTTCAGGGAGAAGCTTGGTGTTATCCAGATCGAGGTTTCCTCCAAGGGAAAGTGATGAGTCCCAAATCCATTCTGACGAGCAGGTCAGATGTAAGGGCTGAGCCATTCTGTCATGGTGAGAGGATTCAGTTCCTTCCATGTCAGATACGAGTGCTAAGATCAAAAGCCATTCTGACGAGCAGGTCAGATGTAAGGGCTGAGCCATTTTGTCATGGTGAGAGGATTCAGTTCCTTCCATGTTATATATGAGTGTTGACCATTTTGTTGAGTAGGATAGATGTAAGGGCAACTGCCACTATCTGGGAGAGTGGAGGCACCTGGTCCATTACCAGGTATCTTAGTCTGGGACTGGGGGCCTTTCTGACGAGGGTGGAGGATTTGGTTCCTTCCAAGTCAGATGTGAGTGTATGCCATTCTGTCATGGTGAGAGGATTCAGTTCCTTCCATGGTAGATGTAAGTGCGGGCCATTCTGTCATGGTGAGAGGATTTAGTTCCTTCCATGGCAGATGTAAGTGCGGGCCATTCTGTCATGGTGAGAGGATTCAGTTCCTTCCATGGTAGATGTAAGTGCGGGCCATTCTTTCATGGTGAGAGGATTCAGTTCCTTCCATGTCAGATGTAAGGGTAGGCCATTCTATCATGGTGAGAGGATTCAGTTCCTTCCGTGATAGATGTGAGTGCGGGGCCTTTCTGATGCGATTGTAGTTTACTACATGATCAGATGTGAGTTCTATGCGTGCCTTTCTGATGAGTAGGTCATACGTAAGTGTTGGGCGTGCCTCTCTGAAGAGTAGGTCAGATGTAAGTGCTGGTCGAAGACCTACCTGATGGCTAGGCCTACAACCAGCATGAAAGAAGGCTGGCTCTATAGAACTTCCTATGACGAGATAGCACACATGATGATGACCAAATGAGATCCAGATCAATTTATGATCCAGATCTAGTTATGATGACTCCGAGATATCTAGATCGAGTGATGATCCAGATCCAGCAGTGATGATCCAGATCCAGATCCAGATCGAGTGATGATCCAGATACAGTCCAGTGATGATGATCCAGATCCAGTGATGATCCAGATCCAGTGATGTTGATCCAGATAGAGAGATGATCCAGATTTGAAGATGACTTGAAGACTCCGAAGACTCAAGATGCAGATGATGAGATGATCCAATTGATACAGAGAAGAAGACTAGTGCTGAAAATTGTGTCGAAAGAATACCTTCCTAGTTAAGAGGGAGTGTTGATGTATTTGTAACTTCGGAATGTATTCATCTATGTATCTTATGTATTGTAACCTGATGTTTATTCCGGGATGTATCTATTATGGAATTAAGTCATGTTGTCATGCCTCGATGTTCCAATCGGGAGAATCAATAATGTAAACAAGTTATGTCAATTCATAGTGAGTAACCCTCTGATTGTGTAAGGGTTAAAGCCCCCCAGTTCCGGGGCACTAGGATTATTAGACTCTCCTAGTAGAGGTCAGCCCTAGTAGGGTTTTAGTCATGTCGGGATTAGTATAAATAGAGACCTGGGGTCTCTATTTAGTACACATCACTCATGCACTCAAGTGTAGTGCATAGTTGAGGAAGGAGAAGACATTGGGGCTAGACAAGAAGAAGATTATTGCTGTCAGGAGTGCATCTTACTGTTTTTGGGTTTTACATCTTGTGTTGATTCTATGTCTGAGGAAGTTGCGAGGTTTTCTCCATTTATGGTTTCCCCGATGAAAAAAGCTGTGTTCATTGTCTCTTGTGTTTGATTGATGTACTTGTTGTTCTCTCAATAAAGATCCTAACATAATGCTAGCTTAATGTTGAAAAACTAACAGGAAGTTGGGGAGGTCATAGCGAAGGAAGGAGGCACAAAAACGTGGCACAGGGTATGGGGTGGAGGTACGATGGAGAAGGAGGGCATGAAAAGGAGAAGAGATGGAGGGAGTGGGGTTAAGCAATAGAGACGAGGGTGGGAAGTGAACAGGTGCAACAACAATGTGTAGTAGACGACAGAGGAGTGTGGACCACGATGACTAGTTGGACGGAGACATACTTGAATACTGACGGTGGTGGCTTATGCAACAAGCATCGACAGGATATGATACTAATGGAAGACGATAAATAGTCATCTTGCTGCAAGGCATTCAATGCACCTGCATCAGGAATATTAACCGTTTGATTAAAAATGTTACGAATCCAAGGGTTAGCATGCCTGCTGCAGGCACATTGAATGATCTATAGCAGGCTGAGTATTTATTGCCCTAATGGAACAAGGAAGAAAAACACAATATAAATATGATAAATGTAATTATTAATTAAAATTGTCTGACATGTAAACTACAATAGAATTTATGGAATATATAAGCCTTATCAGGATTTTTTGAGGTGATTATTTGGAAAGGCACAACCTTTACTTATGATTTCATTATATTTAATATACTATTATTTATATATATATATATATATATATATATATATATATATATATACTTTTTTAATGCTTTTTTATTTTATCTATTATTTTATGTATATAACTTCCATATCTAGTTTTTGACAAATTCTTTGAATTATGTGCTCTTAGAGAGCACTATGTCCCTAGTATTCATAAATAAAATCCATTGTGATAGTAATGAAATGAATGATTCACAATGCAAACTACATATTAATGATATGCCCACATGCATCTGAATGTATTGAATCGAGAAATATCGATTGTGATCTCTATTTATTTATTAGAAAAACAACACTTTAATGTCTGTTGAGTGTGCATCCATTAGACTTCTGATTATGCTCTACCATGATGTCTAAAAATTAATGCACCATATTCTTCAATACTAGATCAACTTCATAATTCATGTGTTCCACAACTCACACAAATTTACATTACCAAGCACTAAAGTATTGTGCATCTCCTTCATTGATTTAGTTGTGATGTCAAGATTTATGTGGTCCTTCATGAAGTCCAAAATAATCATCTTCACCTTAGCAACCATGTTCTAATATTTATACTATATTTTAGGATCGATGTATTGAGTACTTTGTATGTTATTATGAATAACATATATATCATAAATTGTGTGTCCATATATATATATATATATATATATATATATATTGTAATGTCATGTTCTAATTAAGCACCAAAACACCTACTAACCTACTTAATTTCCATAGGTTCGAGCGGGTATTGCATAAAAGGAAATTGACTAAGGACATTTGATACTTAGAACGGATTGAGACACTCATTTGATATTAAAGTCATCGGCTTGATAAAGGAATTCTTATTTTCTTAGGCTTAAAGTCAACATGAAATTAGAATTTCATGCATGCACTGAAGTGAAGCGTAAACCCTAAAAGTACATGCTATTCTATTTAAGAAGGGTTATTGGACCAAAGAGGGATCTATTATTATTATTCTTGATTTGGAGTTTTTTAGCAGCAACAGTTGGGGTTGAAGACGACGTCTTTAGCTAATGAGGGTTCGACAGTGAAATTTATCTGCCCTAGTCTCTTTCAGGGTAGTCCATCCAGGTCTACTATCATCATTCACCGTATCCTTCTGTACTTAGTGATTCTGCACCAGCAAAACATCTTTTTGTAGGTTCACGTTTTATAGCTGGGATTTAGCTAGAAAACGTCAGAAGAATTTGTTGGGTCCCAATAGCCTTGTTTTTTCTCCGCGTGTCAGCTTCATCCTTTTCAGCATGCTCAATCCGCTGCATAGAGTAATTATCAGTACCCAGTTTGCTTATCTGGAGGAGTTATCAGCAGATCTATGAGGTAGAGGACGTGAGAACCAAGGGAACAGTTCAATTCACTAGCTACCTTATAGGAGTAAAAATTTCTGCATGTGGCCACCAATCTCTTCAATAGGCCAAGACCCATAATCCGACAAAGTTGCAGCACCATCGAGCACCTCCTCCTCCAAAAACGTCACATTCTTCCTAAAGAGGGCACACGTGTGTAGTTGGGCGTCAATCTCAGGAGAGAAGCACTATATTCCGACACACTTGCATGCCTCATATTTCTAGAGGACTATTAGTGTGTTTATTAGTGGTAAGTGTACATATTCTTACCAAGAATCTTGCCCTACTCTCTCTCCAATTAAGTTGTATTTTAGGGCCATTTGGAACGACACCTTACATGCACATTTTATTCAGTATTTTTGCACCAACGAGTATACAAGCAAACCCTATAATAGTAAAGCAGTAGAATATCAGTGTTTGGGATATTACAATGGTATCAGAGCATGTTCCTTTCCAGCTGTGGGCTTGAACATGAGAATTAAATGAATACAGAATAAGATACTTTTGTAACCTATAGAAAAAGGAAGAGTAGGTACACTAAGGAGCAGGAATTTGAGGATATCCAGTTAGAAGATACCAACTCATACATGGACCCAATAGGTATACACTATGACAGAGGGAGAGGAACAGGAGAAGAGGAATATAGGTTGGAATTTCGTAGCTTGGTGAGTGCATTAAAAGACCTAGCTAAAGGGCAAAAGGAAGTATTGCATGCAATAAACATATTGGCTCTGAAGCCAGAACCAGGTCATAGAAGTATACCTCTTTGACCCGTAGATCAAGGATATACCAGTAGTAGTGGGAAGCATTCCTACACTAATATGAAAAACACACCCCATATATATAACAAACCTTCCAGCAAACCTACTATGCCTCACTTCCTGGTAGATGCAGTAGCAGGACTAGTCATGCTAGTAGAGCCCAGTGAACATGATTTGGAGCTTACTTACAGGAGTATGGGGATTTGGGAGATACGTTCCATGCAGCAATGCCATTCTTAGACTTCTGCAATATGAAAAGTAGGAATCGACCAAAAAATTTTAATAGAGGATTTACCCAAAATTATGAGTTGCAGAAAACTTTGGGCAGATTGACCATCCCTAACTTTGACGGGGCTCACGGGGGTTCAGCGAGAATATGGGTCCAAAAGTTTGATACTTACTTCCAAATCAACCCTATAACAGAGGTATATTCCATTAAATTGGCTACCTTCATCTAGATAGAGAATCTCCTAAGTGGTGCTACCATGGGTTAGTGACATTGGGTCACAACACCATCAATTCCTCCAGCAAATTCACACAAAGGATCATGGAGCGGTTTGACAGGAAGGACCCGAAGATACACTTTATAAAGTTATCTCAACTCAAACAGATAGGTGTTGTCGAGGCCTTCATCTCATAGTTTCAAAGAATATTTTTTATGCTAACAGATGTGTCGGAGAACAGTTTGATTATGTTGTTTACAGAGGCCTTGACAGAACCTTTACGGGGGTGGATTAAATCCTACAAACCATCAACTCTACAATATGCAATCAACAGAGCCAAATATCTACAATATTCAGTTGCAAAGAACGGGCTTCCACTTAAAACAAACTTCCCAGTAAAAGAAAAAGACATAAAACCTTTTCCACAGGAATGGCCAAAGAAAACTTGGTTGGACGATCACACGCAGAAATATTTGAAAAGGAAAAAATTATGTTTCACTTGTCAGGAACCATGGGTTCCAGGCCACATGTGCTCAAGGAATTCCAAGGCCAACTATATAGAGGTCTACTCAGACAGTGAAGGGGAGGAATCTAAGCAGGAAACAACAGAAGAACTAAGGGAAATAGAGGAGGAGTCACTTCAGGGAGAAGCACCAAAGGGAGTCATTGCTACATTATTCGAAGTACCCATGTTTCATACTCTCAGGGTCAAGGGAGTAGTACAGGGCCATAGGGTAGGTGTGTTAATTGATGGGGGAGAAACACACAATTTCATCGATGTAGCATGGGTGGCTAAGCGGGGTGTTTCGACAGAGAAATTTGAGGGATTCACCGTAGCGGTAGTAGGTAATAATAGCATGGAATGCAACCATTGCGTTACCAAACTGAATGTCACCTTAGGGAAATACAATATGATCAACTCATTTTATGTGGTTAATATAGTTGATACAAACGTAGTCTTAGGGGTTCAATGGCTCTACGCAATAGGAAAATATACTACAAATTACAGGGAAATGGAAATGGAATTCCAGGGACATGACGGAAAATGGGTAGTTTTGAGGGGCATGAACACTTATCCCCCCAAACCAGTATCATCAAAAATATTGGAGGTCGTACTCAAACAGGGAGACATAGAATGGTCAGCGAAGTGCCTTTTCACTTTTATAAAACCTTCCAATAACAACACCCAACATCCAACAGATATTCAGGCACTATTGCCGAAACATGAGAGGGTATTTAGAGATCTTCCACCAGGTCGACCACCAAATACGGGATTCGAACATATTATTGAATTGGAGGAGAGGACGCATGCAGTCATCACCACTCCATATAGACATCCCAAAATATACAAGGACGAGATCGAGAATACTATCAAGGAATTACTGGAACTAGGATACATTCGACCGAGTTCTAGTGCATTTGCATCGTTAGTGGTCTTGGTTAAAAAGAAAGATGGCACCTTACGGATGTGTATTAATTACATAAAACTAAACAAGAAGGCCATCAAAAACAGGTATCCCATCCCTAGGATTGATGAATTAATGGATGAG
>LPNX010510067.1:563459-621400 GCA_001517045.1 Pseudotsuga menziesii
CCAAAACAGCTTTCTGTTGCCACTATGGTCACTATGAGTTCCTAGTTATTCCTTTTGGACTCACCAATGCCCCAACAACATTCCAATCTTACATGAACCACACCTTCAAGGCTCAGTTATGGAAATATTTACCAGTATTCTTTGATGATATTTTTATTTACAGTAAAACTTGGGAGGAACATTTGAAACACTTGGATGAGGTACTGAAAATTCTAGAAGAACAGTTGCTTTACGTGAAAATGCCTGAGTGTGAGTTTCGTATGAAAGGTATGTTGTATTAGTTAGGGAATATAGTCAGCGTAGAGGGTGTACAGGTTCACATGGAAAATATTTGAGCTATCTTGGATTGGCTTACACCAAATACAGTGACAGAACTGAAAGGATTCCTAATCCTTTACACATATTACAGGAGATACGTAAAAGGGTTCTCTCAATTTTCCACACCACTCACTGATCTTACAAGTAAAGGGGCATTCACATGGACAGAAGTGGCACAACAAACCTTTGAAAAAATGAAAAAAATCATGAGTTCTTGTCCAGTTTTGGCACTACCATATTTCTCCCACCCATTCATAATTGAGTGTGATGCTTCAAGAGAGGGACTAGGTGCGGTATTAATGCAAAAGCATCACCTAATTGCATTCGAAAGATGGAAATTTAAAGACTATGAATGCCATTACTCTATATATGACAAGGAGATTATATCCATCCTACATTCCTTAACAAAATTTAGACAATAATTGGTAGGAAGCAGGTTTAAAATCAAGACAAGTCATAATAGCCTCAAATACTTCTTGGAGCAGAAAGAATTGAATGAGCGCCAACATAAATGGGTCAGCAAGGTACAGGCATATGACTTTGAAATTGAGTATGTTGAGGGAAAGAACAATGTTGTAGTTGATTCCTTATCCAGAAGAACAACCTCATTATCACTCATGAGCATATCTACGGATTGGAGATCCCTTCTCTTGGTAGAGTATTCCAAAAAGAAAAATTCTTGTGAATTACTAAATGGACAGATACAGGATTATAGGTACAGGGTAATTGACGACATCATATATTACAAAAATAGGATATATCTCATCCCAAAGTCATATTTAAAGAAAAACATCATACAGACATCGCATGACTCATCATTATCTAGGCATCAGGGGTTCTTAAATACTTACAGACATATCAAGGAGAGGTTTTCATGGAAATGCCTCAAGGAGGAGGTAATACAGCACGTTCGGGAATGAAATATTTTCCAACAGAATAAAATCGAGCACACTCATCCGGTCGAGTTACTTCAACCACTACCGATACCTCAGTAGAATTGGGAAAGCATCTCCATGGACTTCATTACAAGTTTACCCAAGGTACAGGAACAAGATTGCTTATATGTGGTAGTAGATCGATTGACCAAATTTTCTCACTTTTGTTAGGATATTCAGACACATAGGAGTTAGTTAAGATCAACTTGTGTAATATATCCATTAGGTAAAAGTGTGTTTCTTTAGTATGCATTAGTATGCATTTGTAAATATTCTAATCTGACGGTCACGATATCTTCTAGACATAAAGTGATCCGACGATTCAACTTCTCTTAGATCATACCTACCATTGATCCGTGGCTTAACACCCGATTGGTCTATGATCTCTATTTAAATAGCATAGAGGGTACTTGGCTAGTTGATCGATTATGAGAAGCTCATGTAACTTTCTTTCTTTTGCATAATAAATTGCTCAAAGTAGCTATTTGGCTAGGGCCGTGGACTCTTTCCCTCTTAAGGGTTTTAACCACATGACAAACATTGATGTGTTGATCTGTGATCTATTTGTGTGAAGTGGTTGCTCAATGTGTTCAGTCTTTTGGGAGTACCATGTGTACCCGAACATGGTATCAGAGCTTTTATGAAGAGTCGCTTTCGATTTTGATCAAGATCTGAAACCGATGTTGCCGAAACTTTGACAAGATTTCTGGTTCTGAATTTTCTATGCATTTTTGTCCTGTGGGAGCTATTCCATTGCATCTGGAACACTGTTTCCATTGGGAAATAGTTTTCGTTTCACAGAAAACCATTTCCATTTGTTCCAGAAACACTCATTTCGACAAATCTGAAGGTATAATATTACAGTGACGGAATTGTTTTTCTTTTTTAAATATCTCATATCTTATCAGTTTTATTATTAGATCTTTTTTTGTTTTAGTCTCGAATTGTTGTCTTCCCAAACTGCGTATTCTCTTTGCCGTTCACCTTACGTGATCGCGGCTAATCAGAAACAGTAAGGAAAAAAAATTCATTGTCTTCTCGGCTACGTATGCTCTTTGCCGTGCACCTTGTGCGATCACGGCAAATTAGAAACAACAAGAAAACTTGAAAACGTAGACTTTCCGGGTAAACTAACCAAGATCTAACCCCATTATGTGGAAAAAAAAAATTTGTTTTTGTTTTTCGTTTTTTTTTGTGATTTGCAGGAATTAAAAAAATAAAAATAAAAATAAAAAAACACGGAGAATGAGAGAGAAGAGTAAAAAAAAAAAAAAAAACTTCCTCTTTTAATTCTTTTACGTACCTTTTAAACTTAGCTCACTTGATCCAAAGTTGCTTTATTCCTTAATAGGTCTTGAGTTCAAGTCTTATTAAGCTACTTTTTAGTGCATGCAATTTCTATTTTCAAGTTACTTTATTGTAATAGTGCATTTCACATAAATAAAATAAAATAAAAAGTGAGTCACTTAAATCTTTTAATTTATTGCCGCACTATTTAAAAATAACATTATTGTAAAAGTGAACCTCACTTATTCTACAAAAGTGATTCACTTCAAAGCAACTTTATTGTAAAGTGATTGTCAAAGGTTGATCTTGGGAAGAGGGGAATTCTTTTTTTTAGTTGGTCAAGTTAATATCTGTCACGTCACTATTAGGGACATCTTCAACATTTTCTTTGATCAAGCATAACTTTATCATCCAGAATCAGTTTTCTGTGCCTTTTTTTTTTAAAGCCGCATATTTTTTTGAGCCCTTTGCAACCAGATAGTTAGTTTCTGTTTTTTTAGTTATTATTTTACAGTATGGCCTCCCCTTGTGATATTATATTTACAAGTTCTAACTATTTCTCATGAAAATCTCGTATGGAGGATGTTCTAGAAAGTAGGAGACTTTTCAGGATAACCTCAGGGAAAGAAACATAACCCATTAATGATGATAAAAAAATTAAATGGGAAAATAGATCTGATGAAACTCGTGGATTGATTGGGATGTCAATCTCTACTAATTTACGATTCCACATATCTGGAATTGATGAACCTGATAAAGCTTAGGATAAGTTGGAATCTGTGTTTGGTAAACACAATGAAATTCGGGGTCATCAACTTGAGAATGAGTTGCTTTCCTTGAATCTAAATGATTTTTCATGCATTCAAGACTATTTATCTAAGTATAAAACTCTTAGACTCTTATGTGCAGAATGCAAGATTAAGAAAGAAGACAAACAATGTATTTATCATATTCTTTTCAAACTTGGACCTGCATATTCTGTTTTTGTATCTACATTCTACTCCATGAAAGAATCATTAACTGCAGCTAGCTATCAAGAGCCTAGTATTGAATCCTTTTGTGATTCCTTAATTAGAGAGCAAGATAAGCTCATTCATCTTGGAATAATTAACAATACAGATACATCTGGGAAAGCCTTATTGTCCCAACAGAAAGAAAAGTCCAAGCCTCCCAAGAAACAAAATTTTTGCAATAATAAGCCAAACAACAAGGGTCCCAAACCCTCTCAGTCAGTTCCTTCTTTAAAAAATGATAAAAGATCCAAGCAAAAAAGAAAGAAGATTGAACGTCATTGCAATTTTTGTGGGAAAGATAATCATGATGAATCTAAGTGTTTCAAGAAGATGACAGCCTTGGAAGCAGCAATGAAGAAGCACCACATCAGCATAGATTCATCTTCAGAATCTAACTCTCATGGACATGCACTTTGTGCTTCTGGTTACTCTTATAATGCATCTTCTTCTTCTACTTCAAATGAATGGCTTATTGATTCTGGAGCATCTTATCATATGGTTAAGGATCAAGCCATATTTTCTACTATGCATGAATGTAACACCAAACAAATATTTGTTGGTGATGATAGATCTCTCAATGTTGTAGGATCTGGACAGTTCTAGTAGAAAATGGTCATTTCAGTGATGTACTATGTGTTCCAAAAATTTCCTGCAATTTGTTATTAGTCTATCAAATTACTCATTCAGGTGAAGGTAAAACAGTGACTTTTACACCTCACCAAGTTGTAATCAAGGATTTTAAAAATCCTAAAAATGTCCTTGCTACTGGAACTATTGATGATATTACCAGGTTGTACAAATTTAACAACTTTGGGTCATCACCTTTTTCTTCAGTTTTTGTTGCCCATAGTGTTAACTTAAGCAAACTTTGGCATGAGCGATTTGGTCACTTAAATTATCGCTCATTGCAACAACTATGTAAAGACAATATGGTGACTGGTCTTCCAATGGTATCTTGCAAGGATGGTGTTTGTTCTAGTTGTGTACTCGAAAAACATCATAGGGACAGTTTTGACAAACGTGCCTCTTGGCACGCCTCGGTTCCTTTGAAGCTTGTGCATAGTGACTGGTGTGGTCCTCTTCCATCTGCTTCCTTTTTCTGGTTTCAAATATTTCTTAACTTTCATTGATGACTACTCCAAACGCACTTGGGTTTACTTCCTAAAACTTAAGAGCGAAGTATTTAACGTGTTCTTGGCCTACAAGGCCCTTGTTGAAAAACAATCTGGTCATTAAATTATTAAGTTAAGATCTGATAATGGAAGAGAATATGTTAACAACAAGTTCACTACTTTCTGCACTGAACAAGGAATCCAACAACAACACATTGTTCCATATACACCTCAACAAAATGGTGTAGTTGAATGGAAGAAACACACTCTAAAAGAAATGGCTAATTGTATGATCCAATATAAGGGACTAAGTCTTCAATATCGGGCTGAGGCCATAAATTATGCAAAGTACATAGTTAATCGCACACCCACTAAAGTTTTACAAGGTATAACACTAGAAGAAGCATGGAGTAAAATTAAACCAGATGTAAGTCACTTTCGTGTGTTTGGTTGTGAAGCATGGGCTCACATTCCGGATGAAAAACGGAAAGCATTGCAGCCTAAAAGTGAAAAGTGCATATTTGTTGGATATTCTGAAGATGTAAAAGGTTATAGACTTCTTCAGCCCCATTCACATGATTTAATCATTAAAATGTTATTGAAGTTCAGCCAAAGATCTAGTTCTACATCATCACAGCAAACACATTGAGCTACACATGCACTTCATCAGAAATCTTGTTCATAATAGTGTTATTGAAGTTCTCTATTACCCTACAGATGATCAAGTTGCAGACATCTTCACCTAGTCTCTTACAGAAGCGAAGTTTTCTAAACTTCGGTCTATGTTAGGAGTTTAGGAATGTGTCCTTAAGGGGGGATAGGCTCTAATTCCTCCTCCCTTCTCCTAATAGTTTCACTTTTGTAAATCCTTCAATCCTATCCCAAGTTGTTCTTAAAGGGGGATGTTAGGATATTTAGACACTTAGGAGTTAGTTAAGATCAACTTGTGTAATATATCCATTAGGTAAAAGTGTGTTTCTTTAGTATGCATTAGTATGAATTTGTAAATATTATAATCCAATGGTCACAATATGTTCTAGACATAGAGTGATCCGATGGTTCAACTTCTCTTAGATCATACCTACCATTGATCTGTGGCTTAACACCCGATTGGTCTATGATCTCTATTTAAAGAGCTTAGAGGGTCCTTGGCTAGTTGATCGATTATGAGAAGCTCATGTAACTTTCTTTCTTTTGCATAATAAATTGCTCCAAGTAGCTATTTGGCTAGGGCCGTGGATTGTTTCCCTCTCGAGGGTTTTAACCACATGACAAACATCGGTGTGTTGATCTATGATCTATTTGTGTGAAGCAGTTGCTCAAGGTGTTTGGTATTTTGGGAGTACCCTGTGTACCTGAACAACTTCTTTTCTATTTCTTTCGACTATTTCGCATCCTAGGTAGCCGGCTTATTTTTCAAAGATATTTTCATACTCCATGGGATACCCAAAACTATTATCTGTGATCATGACAGTAAATTCACCTATACTTTTTGGTAGGAGCTATTCAGATTGGTAGGGACATAACTTGCTACAAGCATAAGTTATCATCCTCAGAGTGACAGGAAGACAGAGATTGTCAACAAATGGATTGAGGGGTATATGAGAAATTATGTAGCAGGACAACAGAGGACATAGATTAAATGGCTACACCTAGGAGAATACTTCTACAATACTAGCCACCATATGTCTATTAAGATGACACCTTTTAAGTCTCTATATGGCTATGAGGCACTTAGCTTTACAGACTTGGATTTTGGAGATAGCAGAGCGCCCAAGGAAAAATATTGGGTACAGGAAATTCAATATATTCTTAAAGTCCTGAAAGGGAATCTATAGGAATCTTAGAATCAACAGAATATATATGCAGACAAACACGAGATTGAGCGGAATTTTGACGTAGGAGATCTGGTATATTTATGGCTACAACCTTACAGACAGTCTTCACTCAAGAAAAAAGGAGTGGAAAAGCTAAAACCTCACTTCTACGGTCCTTATAGGGTAGTCAGGAAGGTTGGAGAGGTATCTTATGAACTAGAGATGCCAGAGGAAAGCAAAATTCACAATGTATTTCATGTATCCAACCTCAAGAAAACAGTCGAGAAACACATTGCTCCATCCACCGTGTTGCCTCCCTTAGATGATGAAGGGATTTTGGTATTGATTCCAAAGAGAATCTTACAGGTGCAAGAAAGGAAGCTCCGAAACAGGATGACTCAAGAGTACTTGGTAAAATGGAAAGAGTTACCTATGGAGGACGCCACCTGGGAGGGAGAGCAAGTATTGCATCATCCTAGTTTGCAATTGCTTGAGGACAAGCAATTTCAAGTGGGGAGGACTGCAATGTCCTCTTCTAATTAAACACCAAAACACCTGCTAACCTACTTACCATAGGTTTGAGAAGGTATTGCATAAAATGGAACTGACTGAGGACATTTTATAGTTAGAATGGATTGTGACACTCATTCGGTATTAAAGTCATCAGTTTTATAAAGGAAGCCTTATTTTCTTAAGCTTTAAGTCAACATGAAATTAGAATTGCATGCATGCAAAAGTGAAGCGTAAACTCTAAAAGTGGCATGCAAACCATAAAAGTACATGTTATTCTATTTAAGAAGGGTTATTGGACCAAAGAGGGATCTATTATTATTATTGTTGACTTGGAGTTTTTGAGCAGCAGCAGCAGTTCGGGTTGAAGACGATGTCTTCAGCTAATGAGGGTTCGGTAGTGAAATTTATCTACCCTAGTCTCTTTCAGGGTAGGCCATCCATGTCTACTATCAGCATTCATCGTATCCTTTTGTACTCAGTGATTCCACACCAATAGAACATCTTTTTGCAGGCTCACATTTTATAGCTGGGATTTAGCTAGAAATTCCTAGAAGAATTCGTTGGGTCCCAACAACCCAGTTTTACCTCTGCATGTCAGCTTCATCTTTCTCAGCAAGATCACTCCACTGCATAGAGTAATTATTAGTACCCGATTTGATTATCTGGAGGAGTTATCAGCATATCTGTGAGAGGATGTGAACACCAAGGGAACAATTCAATTCGCTAGCTGCCTTACAGAAGGAAAAATTTCTGCATGTGGCCACCAATATCTCCAACGAGCAAAGACCCATATTTCGACAAAGTTACAGCATCATCAGGCACCTCCTCCTCCAAAATATCATATTTGTCATGAAGAGGGTAGACGTGTGTAGCTGAGCGTCAATATCAAGACATCAACACTATATTCTCTCACACTTGCATGCATCATATTTTTGGAGGACTATCAATGTGTTTATCAGTTGTAAGCGTACATATTCTTACCAAGAATATTTCCCTACTCTCTCTCTCCAATATAGCTATATTTTAGGGCCATTTGGAACGACACCTTGCATGCACATTTTATTCAGTATTTTTGCACCAACTTGAGTATACAAGCAAACCCTATAATAGTAAAGCAGTAGAATATCAATTTTTGGTGTATATATATATATATATATATATATATATATATATATATATATATTATGAATAACATATATATCCTCATTTTTTCACGTGGTTCAAAGCCTTGAGAATAGAGGTCGAGGCTCGCTACATCCACAATAATAATTCTAGGGGGGGCACCCGAAGGGGACTCTCCCTATCAGCTCCAGTGTTGGGAGCCTAACCTCGAAGGATGCAAAGAGTTGGATTCATGAGAATCGAACCTTCGACCTCAATAACAAACAGGCTTTGGATTTGGACTCCAAGCAATTATGTATGCATGTGTGTAATATATATATATATATATATATATATATATATATATATATAGAGAGAGAGAGAGAGAGAGAGAGAGAGAGAGAGAGAGAGAGAGAGAGAGAGCCCCTTGGTGATTTAATTGTTAATTTTATTAATATTTTTATATTATAAACTTATTATTATTATTATTTATGTATGTTACAATTGGTGGGAATTGTAAATTTACCTTCATGGACTATTCTATAGAAATCCATCTACTCCATAAACATTTGTGACTTGAAATTCCAGTTGATATTGTTGGAATCCCCTTCAATCAATCACATCCTTCAATATCATGAATCTCAAAGATGGTCATTCTTGTGGTCCCCATAAAAACAACTCAAAGAAAACAAAGCAACCAAAATCAACAACCTATCACAAGTTCAAATAATCCCTCTCTCATAAAATACATTCCATCATATGCCATATGAGACACGAAACCCACAAACCTCTCACAGGCCCTAGTGCCTCTCATAAGCAATATCAATTCCAATCACTAGATATTTTGGGGCATCACACTTGTTGAAATATTACATTCTCAACGGCGTCTTAAAGGTAACCAAATTACACATGTTGATGTAAAATTCTAGTAACATTACCCTAATTCCATGTTCGCATAGATAGATCTAAAACATAGAATTTTCATCCCTAGTGTCGAATTTAATTGATCCTTAAACATGTCAAAAATTCAAATATGCAACAATGAAACCATTGTAAGCAAACTACAATATTATAGACATCGCATGTCAAGTTAGATCATTCCAACAACTGCTAGGGTCAGATATAAAAGAAATTGATATACAAATCACATTTTTTCAACATCAATGCAACGTAAATGAAATCTATAATTTTCATAAGATTACATCCACATGATATAAAATCTAACTCAAAGAATTTTCTACGGCTAAAAGTGTAGGAACCCTAATGAAAAATTTAGATCTACATTCACAAATGTGTTGAATGGAAAACCCATGAAAAAAAACATTCCATATGATTGTATGAATCAACCTCGTGCACTAATGAAATGCTAACTATTGCAGCCTTGTTTACTTGGTCAAACTTGAATAGAGAGGAAAATGATGTTACCAAACAATTGACTAATAATAGCCCTAGAAGGAGCACCCCATTTGGAGAATATCACCCAATAAACATGCTCTACCTACCCCAAAAATATATCTTGCATATATCTTAGATGACACAAATAATTTCCATGTGTCCCACATAATATCTCCTCAAGGAATGTTCTCTACTCATATGTAATAAATTTGTCATAAATGTATCATAACTTACCTAACCAAAAGAATGAATTGTAACTCCTAGAGTGATGTTCCCCTACTTGATGACCAATTTTCCCCTTTGATATGGGTTTCATTTGCCCATTTGCAACCTGCAAAATCAATGGGAACATGGTCATTAAGTAAAACTCTTTTTTGTACTTTATCTCTTATAAAATAGTATCAAATATCAATTTGTTTTGAGAAATCATAAAACATTGTATTCTCAAAGAGACTAATGGAACTTCGATTTCCATGTTACATGACAATGACGCCCAATATTTGATCAATCAACTCTACAATCAACTTGTAAATACAAATTCCCTTACAACATGTTAATGATGCTATCATATACTATGTTTTGTAGAAATAATAGCTCCAATGCTATGAGCAAATATGCTAAGAAGAAGCACAGGAAATAGATCTTGCTACTAAGATAATTCTCACAATCATACACAGGAAAAATAAAGAGAAGAAAAGAGACTGAATCACATGAATGAAGAGATGAATATTGGAGTGTATCCTTCCATTAATTAATGATGAATAATAGTGTACACAAATAGTACATCCCTCATAGGAAAAATCGATTTGTATGGAGACAACTCATAAACCTCAGAAAGGTAGACTTACCAAATATGATAAACCCCCATAGGTGGCTAAAGTACTTCCCAAATCAGTTAAGGACCTCGCGAATTAGAAAAATCATGAGTGAGTGGTCAATATTGATGGAAAAACATGCTAATCCTGGAAAATTGAGAGAAAATCATGGAGGATGGGTTGGAAACAAAATATACCAGTTTCCTAGTTAACTAGCTTTACCTTTTCCATAGAAAAGATGGATAAAGCATAATAAGGAAGAATCTGCAATAAAACACAATTACCAATTCTAGATGTCCATAAAGTGGTCAAGATCAACCCAGAATCATAAATAAAGCATTCTTGGGGTATATATGGCATGTGTTGGCTTTAAAGTGCAAGTGGATGCCAACTAATTACCTAGTGGGTAGGAATTTAATCAAATAATGATTAAATATTTTATCCTAAGTTATGATTGGGTTTAATAATATTCCAACACCCCCTTTTAAGTATGAATTTATGATGGCATGTCAAAAATATAGATGTATATGGATGCATATAGGTCCCAGCAACAAGGCTATAGTCACCCTCTAACAATTATTATGTCCAAAACGTTGAGGAAAGAGGTAAAACCTGTTAAGATTCTCTATGCTTTCTAGTTTATCAACATTCAATTCAATTTCACAATGATAATAGCATAAAGGATCACTAAAAGAAACAGTATCACAAGATCAACATAGATTTACCCTAGGAAAATCCTAAAGGGAAAGACCCAGCAAGAAAAGCTTCCTCAATAAAGATGATCAAAAAGATAAAATACAAGACTTCAAACTTGTCCTTCTCGTCCTTGCAGATAAGACTCTCTCTCTCTCTCTCTCTCATGCACTACACAAGTGTGTCTGTGTGTTCAAATGAGGAGCACTTCACTCCTATTTATATTTTTTCGTTCACTTGTCTTTTTACTCAACTAAGTTGGCCCCACTAAACTTGATTGGGACAAATTCTTTAGGAGGACTCAAAACATCATATTATTATATTTCGGAGGGCGCTAGTGACCCGACTTACAACGGAGGGTTTTCCTCATGACTCTTTACTAACCTATTACAATATTAATGATTCTCTTGATAAGAACATTGGGTTATAATGAAATACAAATGATTCTCCCGATAGGAACATCGGGGTACAATAAGTGAATACACTTCGAAGTTACAATAATTCAACACTCCCCCTTAACGAGAAGGGTATTCTACAACAACAACAACAGTAGGAGAAGGAGAGAGAGCATATTCAACATCATCAAGGTGATACATCTATAAATCATTGGAAGCTTTTTCATCATCTTTGACATATAGTCTTCATCTTCAATTTCAGTAGCAACAACAATTTGATCGTTCGGTCGACAACATCATCATCAACATTTTAATCTTTTTCAATCAGCAACATCATCATCAACGATAATTTGACCTTTCGATCATCGTCAGCAATACTTTGAGCAACATCATCATCAATACTTTGATCTTCCGATCAGCAACATCATCATCAATACTTTGATCTTTCGATCAGCAACAACCTGCAATCCACAATGCAAAGACGAAATTCTACGGATCACTTTAGGACTAATGCCTAGGGATGATACAATCCTACCACATTCTCAAGGACCGAAGTCTCTAGATACTATTACAGGATAATCACTCCCTATCACTTTAGGACTTAGGTCCAAGGATGATGCAATCCTACAACATTCTCGAGGACCGAAGTCACTGGATACTATTACGGGATAATCACTTCCTATCACTTTAGGAATTTCATCCAAGGATGATGCAATCCTACCACATTCTTGGGGACCGAAGTCATTGGATACCATTATGGGATAATCACTCCCTATCACTTTAGGACTTTCGTCTAAGGATGATGCAAATCTACCACATTCTCGAGGATTGAAGTCACCGGATACCATTATGGGATAATCACTCCCTATCACTTTAGGACTTTCGTCCAAGGATGATGCAATCCTACCACATTCTCAAAAACCGAAGTCTCTGGATCACTTTAGGACAATTTTCTAGGGATGATACAATCCTGCTTCTTTCTTTGAGACATCAGTCTATGGATCACTTTAGGACAGGTGTCCAGGGATGATACAATCCCACTACAACATCAATGCTCCCCCTTTCACGGAAGGTATTTTCGAACAACACCAAGCTTGTCTCAAAAGTATTCAAAATTTATTCAATACAGAGGATTTGTCAACACATCAGCAACTTGTTCATCAGTACTCACATACTAGAGCTTTATGGATCCCTTCTGTATCATATCTCGAATGTAGAATTACCGGATTTCTATGTGCTTTGATTTATCATGGAACACTGGGTTCTCTGTCATCTTTATACAACTCTAGTTATCACATAGAATCACTGTGGTATCCAACTCTAGGTTAAATAGACCTGACATCAGCTTTCGAAGCCATGTGGATTCACAACTAGCAGAGCAAGCTGCTATGTATTCTGCTTCAACCGTGCTAAGAGAAACACTAGATTGTTTCCTGCTAAACCATGAAATCATAGTAGAACCCATACGAAAACATCCACCTGATGTGTTTTTTTTGTTTGAGATACTTCCATCCCAATCTGCATCGGTATAGCCATACAATATGTAGTCATGGTTTCCATCATAGTATAGACCAAAGTATATAGTTCCTTTCAGATATCTCATCACATGTTTTGCAGCTACCAGGTGAACACATCTAGGTTGAACTAGATATTGACTCAAGGTGTTCATAGCAAAACAAATGTCTGGTCTAGTATTTGTTAGATACATCAATGACCCAATAATCTGTCTGTATTGAGTCACATCCACTAATTCTGATGATTCATCGGCCAGCAACTTTAGGTTGATATCCATGGGTGTGGTCGTGGCTTTACATTACAACATATCAAATCTATTCAAAATTTCTACTGCATTCTTTCCCTGATTGAGAAAGATTCCTTCTGAACTTTTCCACACTTCTAGACCTAGAAAGTAGTGCATTAATCCAAGGTCTTTCATCTCAAAATCTTCAGCGAGCTTCTTCTTGCATTCTTTAATCTATTTCTCATTCCCTGTCAGAAATAGGTCATCCACATATAGTAATAGTATGACAGTTTCATCTTCTATAACCTTAAAGTAAAGGTTAGGATCAGATTTACTCTTGGTAAAGTCCAAGCTCATCACGAAACTATATATCCTTCCATACCAAGCTCTGGGAGCTTGCTTCAAGACGTACAGGGTCTTCTTCAACTTGCATACGTGAGTCCGTCTGTCTTCAACTTCGAATCCTTGTGGCTGTTCTATGTATACTTCTTCCTCAATCACACCATTCAAGAAGGTTGTCTTTACATCCATCTGGTGTAGATTCCATTTCATCATGGATGCAAGTTCCATGATGGCTCTCATCGAAGTATACCTTGCTACTAGTGCAAATGTTTCTTCATAATCAATTCCCTCTTTCTGAGAGAAACTTCTAGCAACAAATATTGCCTTGTATTTCTCTATACTTCCATTAGTTGCATGTTTTATCTTGTAAATCCACTTGGAAGATACCACACTCTTGCCTTCTGGTTTGGGAACTATATCCCACACATCATTCTTCATTACCGATTGGTATTCTTCCATCATTGCTTCTTCCCATTCTTTCTTTTGTACAACTTATTCATAGTTTGTAGGTTATTTATCTACAAGATCGCACATTAAATCTACATAGTTGAAAAATGGCTTGGTCTTCTTGCTTATTCTTGTAGAGCCTTCTGGAGCTCCATATATTTTTGCTTCTTGTATAATTTCTCTTTCCCAAGCAGGCTTTCTCTTTCATGATATCTCCAACGTGGGAGGTTCTTGTGGTTCGGTCATATCATGATCTTCAGGTGTTTCATCTTCAGGGAGGAATGTAGCCTTTGCATTTCTGGGAGGTGCTTCTTCCTCATATACTTCTTCATGTTGACATTTTCTAGATCTCTTGAGAGATGATTCTTCATCAAATGTTACATCTATACTGATTTCCATGTGATGGAATCCAAAAATGTAAATTCTTAATGCCCTGGATACTTCACATTATCCAAGAAATATTCCCTTCTTTCCGAAAGGGTCCAACTTGGTTATTTTCTCTTTTGGTATATGAACACATACTGGAAAACCGAATATCTTGAGGTGACTTACTTCAGGCTTCTTTCCCGTGAACATATCCTCTAGAGTCTTGAATCCAAGGGCACTGTGAGATGTTCTATTTTGTACATAGACAGTAGTTCTTGTTGCTTTTGCCCATAGATGCATTGAAAGATCTTGAGCATATATCATTATCTTCACTGCCTCCATGATGGTTATGTTCTTTCTTCCACACTGACCATTTTGTTGAGGATTGTAGGGAGTAGTTAGCTCCCTCTTGATTCTAGCATCTTTACAAAAGGCTTCAAATCCTTTTGAATTATATTCTCTGCCATTGTCTGATCGGAGTGTCTTGATTCTTTTGTCTGAAATGTTTTCTATCAAGGCTTTGAATTCCTTGAATTTTTCAAACACTTCGTTCTTTTGTTTCAAGAAGTATATCCATGTCTTTCTTGAATAGACATCAATAAATGTAATATAGCTGTAATGTCCCCGACCCTCCGACCGGCGAAGAGGACGCTACCCACACCACACAAACGGGCAAACAGCCCCATGAACATGAACAGAAAACAATGCTGAAATTAAAAAGCTTAAACATAACACATACCAAGATGCATAATCCATCATACAAGATGCATAAAACATACAAGGATACACAGTTACTCAACATTCAGCGGAAGCAACACACACATTCCAGCATTTAACATTTTCATCATAATTCATGGAACAATAGATATAATTGCAGAGATAAAAGAGTCATGAATACTTATCTTTCAATGAAGGACTCGCCCCGCAACCAGCTACGTCGCTGCAACGTTCCACCCAACCATAGGCCAGCGTGCTCATCAATCTCTCAGCAACACTGCCACCCCCGAGCTGGGCATGATTCCTCAAGGAATAAGGGTCAATGCAGGCTTACACATAGCCAAGGTTTGCCAATCAGCCAAACCCACACAGCAGGGACCTACCAAGTCATCAAGGAGCTAGGACAAGCTAAATGCCAAGCTGGTGGCCTCAACACCAGTCTTCTCATGCATACACAGCCTCTAATCCCACTCTCAACAGTCTGAAGACGAACCACTGCATACCGCAGCAAAGCAATCCCTTCACAGCTCTGTGAAGACAACCGAATGACAACTAGGTGCCAATCCCAACCAACAGGTGAAATAGCTCAAGTCCTCAAGACAACTTAGAGTTGTTCTTGGCCCTAGCGTGGCCAAAACAACTCAACAGCAACACCCAAAAGACGTCCACAGCCTTAGCATCCAAGAAGCAACCCAAAACCAGGGTACATCAACAGCCACAACCTCACAATGAAAGATAGCAACAATCCACAGTCCTAAAACAGAGGAGAGGGAAAATTCCCAACATAGACATGGGGAAACACAAATGCAGACCACAGCAAACAGCATACACGGCCACAATCGATAAGGAGATATACACATACCACCGACACCGGTATGGAACACACAGGCACACAGCCCCGAGCGTGAATGGCTCATGTACCCAAAAATTCTGAGTGACAGCCACGATTTCACCCGCTCCATGCGTGAGGAAAACCAATGCAGAAATTCCTATGCATGAGGTAAAACCGTACTCCCTACGTGAAGGGAAAACTTACATAGACCACATTCAGCCAAAAGGTGGAGAGAGGCCACAACCCACATAATAGAGGTACTCACAGTAGCCACCGATCAGGGAAAACAACAACCATGGTTCAACGATGAAATCCCTGGGACATTCATAGCCCAGATATAGCCAGCAATATTGGAAAACAATGGTCCTTTCTCAACAATGAAGCCACAGCACATCTTCACAGTCGGCCCTGGACATTACACAGTTCAAAATTGGAAACAGGGTCAGACTCTCTGCGTGAACCGGAAGGGAAATGCATCCACAGATTAGCGATCGGTGAGGGAAGGGAGAACAGAGAAAAACTGTCCCCTGCGTGAGAGTGAACCAACCAGGGAAAGAGTGGAGTCGTGGAGAGAATGGAAGGTCGCCCCTCTGCCCCCAGCGACGTGAAGAGGAAGAATCCGCTGGTGGAGTGGGCACGTGGGCAAGGACCGACAGTCCTGCCACAGCCACCACTACTCAACAATAAATACCTCAACTACTCCACAAAACATTAAAGAGGTTGGATGAGACAAGGGAAGATGGAAAATCAAACAAGGCCTTTCCCCCCCATAGACCAAGGTTTGACATCCCCCACACCCTTATCCTTTGGAATCATGCCCTTTTCATTTTAACGTTGCACTACCGTAGCTGGTTGTGGTTTATTTTATTTGATGTGAGTATTTACATGATGCCAAACTATAATGTGCAGGATAGCACGATATACCATCGGCAACTATCCCCATTGCCGAAACATACACAACCAAATCGATGGTGGGGCTTTTGCCTTTAGCTCCTCACCATGATTAATTACATTATATACATCATGCAAACGGGGTCAAAACCGGGGTGTGACATTCCCCTCCCCCTTGGAATAACACCGTCCTCGGTGTTCCAATACATAGGAATACATATACAATACATATACAATTGCACATCAAAACTTCAAAATTTTTGCAGATCTGTCCCACATTCAATTATTCACTATGAACGTGCAAGACCAAGCCCCTCGGCTTCCATGAAATTCTCCCACTGGTCCTCAGCTTCCAGCTTATCCCGAAGCCTAGGAACTTTGCGGCTATTGCCCTCATCATGTTCCCTCATTGGGCAGTCCCAGCGTAAATGATGTCCTCCGCATTCCCAACATTTCACTGGTTGCTTCATCTTTACCTGCTCAATTTCCTTTGAGTCTTCATGCCTGGACCGTTTCTTATCGGGTCACTTGGACGAATGTCCCATCGCTGATCCACCTTCCTTTCCTTTGCCGATTTCTCCCATAAGGCTTTTCACCTCCCTTTGCAAACCAATAGAGTCTTGCAAAATCTGGTGGTTCATTTCATTCTGCCTTTTCTGTATCTTGAGCATCTCCCCAAGATTTTCTTGGGTCTTGGCAATCATTTGAAGGAGACTTCCAGCCAAGTCCAGCAACTTTTGATCTGCTGCCATGATCAATGTGCACTATCGAGTTTCACTTTTCTCACCTGTGAAATGCACCATTGAAATTCTGTCAGACCAAGCATAATATAAACATTAAAATCAGTTAGTTAATTACCCAATCGACATGACAGTCCAAGCCTCATCAAGGAGACTTTCATATTTTTCATGCCTTCCCAACAGGCACACGAGCTCATTCATGTCCATTCTTGGGTAGGGAATTAACTATTTCAGCATTCATAATTTACTTTTAGCAAATACACACATTCCATTTTCAGTCATACATGCATTCAACAATCTTTTGTTTTTCACAATGCATATATATATATATATATATATATATATATATATATATATAATTAAAAGGGCAAGAGAGAGCAGCAAGAGTTTTTTCCCCTCTTTGTTTTGTTCCATCGTGGAACCCACACCACCGCTGTGGCTTTTCATGCTCTCAGCCTCTTTCACTTCATCGTGAATGCTAGACCAATCCCTCTTGGTCATGACACTTAGTGTCTCTGGTCTATTCCAGACCTCTAAACCATGGAGTCTCTCCACATGGTTTGTCTCGGCTGCTAGGACCTCCACAGTCTTACTAGCACCTTTTTCATTACCGCTCATTCCGAGCTCTCCAGGACAGTCACATGTCCACATGCACCCCTAGGATGCTCTCATAGTCCTCGCTCCCAGCGATACCTATATCCAAACATTGAATAGATTCACATGTTTAGTTTATTCTCATCGGTTTTATCTCTAGAACAAGAGCTTAAAACATCATAACCAAATCATATATACATGTACATTCATAAGCAAAATGATCCAATACTTATCTATATTGTGCATTTCCTCGTTGGTCCACAGGATCCTTCTTCGCTTTGCAAGCCTTGGGATCGCCTATGGACTTGGATGTTAGGTCATCACGCTGGCTACTCCACAACATCAAATAATTAATGTCCAGCTAGTACACCCTCATGTCGACTAGGCTTGAAACTTTACCACGACCATTTCCAGGTCTAGGATCTACTATGGATCCCCAGGCATATAACAGCCCAACATACACTTATATCAACAATAACCCTTACTCCACAACCCCTCACAACAACCATTTACCTTTTACCTTTTACCTTTAGGGTGCAACACCCAACTGCATCTATTTAGCCTGTCAACACAAGCATTATAAGAAAACTCATCAGCGTTATTGCTCTAAAACTGTAACCATATTTCATATCATTCACTATCAAGTATTGAGACACCAGGGGTGCGTCCACTCCCTAGGGTGTAATCAATATTGAAAACCCTTTCATGATCCGACATCGAGAAAGTGTGCACTCTTTTCCGGTGTGTGCCATGTAGGCCCTATTCATACTCAAGCAATCGGTCATCATGGAAATAAAATCAAAACATGTTCTGCATATGGAATTTTAACAATTTGACATGCATATTCTTAGCAAGGGTCACATAACACTTATCCATTTGCCGGCGTAGTATGCCTTTGTTAAGGAGGAATGGGGCTCCCTTCTCTGAGTTGACAGTCCCTCGGTTAGCCATCCCAACTCCTTCTTACATTCCATATCCACACATGTCTTACCGACATAATTTATACCATCTCACTCATGTTGCTTACCAAACATGCAGTGCAGATGAGACATTTCCAAAATGTCCAATGGAGTTTCACCCGAAACCCATTTCCAAAATAAGGGAAAACCTCCCCATGAATTTTGGCTCTTGCAGGCCATCACACATGATCTTCCTACAGTGTGTACCCCTGGCACATTCATCAAATAGCCAAACAGTCAATCATTATCTGATAATACAACCCAAGTTGATTGTTACATAACCAAGCAATTACATTAGTAATTAAATTCAATAAGAATTTGCAACTCTGTCTACTACAGAAATTAGTTTGCTTAGCAATGAGGTGATCCTCATTTGTGGGTCTCTTGTAAGTAGCACTACTATGCCCATTATAATTTTTATGCTTACTAGCATAACATGAATACCCACTTACAATGCGTCCTCCTGACACAATCTTATGCAATCCAACAGTGATTAGTAGTCGTCAGCAATTTCTTAAATCTAAAATTCACAATTCAAATTTAACAACCCATTATGCATACCAACTATTTTCACAGCCCTGAGACTTTTCTCATAAGGTTTGGCTCTTTAACATGGTAGATTCCGGCATTGGACATGGTCTTACTCTCATTGCCATGCTCTAAATAATCTACCTGAAACCTGAGCTTCAATCAACCAAGCATTTGGTAAGTCTAGATGCGTATAACCTTCTCATTGCTACAACCATCACTTAAGCATTTTCAGAATTTATAAAATTCAAATACTTCCAGCTGTTAATCACATCAATATTACCAAAACTCATTTACTTCATGCAATCATTATGATACTAACATTTGCAAGGCATAGTCACATCATTCATACAATTAAATGAAATGTTTAGATACTCCTTACTTCACAAGTGTATCATTTGTACCACCTTGCTCTTCCATAGAGCATTTCTGGCAGCCAACTGATCATGACTATCCTCTTTATGCATTTACTATCCTGCATTCATAATAGCTTTTGAAATGGTTCCTGAATTGTCATCAATTCATCATTTCAGCCATTAGTTATTCATAACATCACATGCACTCATCTCAATGCATTCATGCAATACATCACAACATTTGCACCTATACTTATGCAATCAATCACTCACACCCTTCATATGTATCCATTCAATGCATAACTACAAGATTCATAAATTCTTTTTAATGCATATCCACTCAATGCTACCTTGCATTGATTCAGGAATACTATGCGTTCAAACATACCATGCATGGCCCAACCATGACTACTTCATATAGGATGCATTATTATAATCAAGATCATCAGTACTTACTTTCCTTGGGCTACTAAGCTCAACCAATATATACAGGCATGACACCTTTCTCTATGGATGCATTATAAAATTCAAATATCCACATGGTATGAGGTCTCTTACCTTTACCACTCCTTGGAGTTTGTCATAATCAAACTCGTACCTTCATGAGTCCTACTTACACCCTTGGCATTACCAGTTTAGTCGGTATCTCGCAGAGGTTTGCAGACTTTGCTCACCAAATTTTGATTATGGACTGGTTGCCTTATCCCTTTCTTCATAGGGTTGCTGGCCACATTCATCAGCATCAGCAACATACTCAACCATGTCCAGGTTGTTGTTGGTTTTTTCACTAATGCCAACACCAATGCAATAGTTATCATTAGTGGCTCATTATAAATATATAATTTTCAATATTCTATGTACGCAAAACATATCCTCATATATTTCAAGTATAAAACTTAGGAATGTAGTTATAATCAACAAGATAGGGTTTAAAGAAACTTCCATTTTCAAGTCCCACATCCTCGCATGGAACTCCTTTTCCACACAACAGCTAGTTAGCCTTCATAGTCCTTGCTACCTCTGGGCATGCAACTTTCCAGATTTGTCCATTTGATAGCAGTGGTCGTCATTAGCACTTTGCTTCTCCATGCTCAGATTCTTGTGACTTTCCCTTGTTCCCTATTGGATAAGCTTTCCAACGCCTATCCACATGCTTCATTCCGACCTCGGGTGTGAAAACCACACCACTTCGAAAAATGAAGATTTTCCCCAAATCTCGGCATTTTACATGCAACTGCATTTTGGACTAGGTGCCAACTTCAGCCATCTGTAAACCCCACTGAAAAACTGCTGAAAAATCTTGTTGAAAAATAGTCGAAATCTGCTGGAAAATCCCACTTGAAAATCTCAAAATTTCCTCTGCAGAATCGGCTCTCATTTCGACTATCAGCCCGGCGTTTCGGCTGTCAAAACCACTAACTTCTCCCCTGTATCGGCGATCGGATCCACTAAGCACTACGCATCGGCGATCTGTTCGTCTACTTTTCTCCGGCGTGTCGGATCTGTAGTCATCTAGGCAGCCGCAACGGCGGACGTTCAATCCATTCACTTCATCCGACGTAGCTCATCGGCTGTCCAATCAACTAATTTTTTCCGACGTTTCGGGCCGATCCTCCTCTGGCTTCCGACGTATCGGCGGACTGATCCTCTATTTTTCTCCGATACTTACTGCTGCATCGGCTACTCAAACAGCTAAATTTTGCCGACGGTTTCCATACTTCGACGAATTTTCAACTTTTCAAAATTTTCCCCCTTCTACTTTCTTCCACCAACGGCATCGGAAGTCCTTTCGGCTAACTCAGCCGACGTATCAGCTGCTCAAACAGCTAATGCCTTCCGATGATCTCAACACTTTATGCCGTCGCTTGATCTTCTTTTCGTCGGCGAAATAGTTCCTTTCGCAGCCGCAATGGCGGAACACAATCCTCGATCTTCTTCCGATCGGTGAACTGATTTTAATCGGCATCGGCAGTCTTTTCTCATCGGAAGTCTAGTGCTCTAGACTTCCGCAATGGCGGCCATACAAACCACTATCTTCTTCCGATAGCCGACGATTTCTATACTTAGAAAAAAAATTTGAACTTTCTTCATGGCGTCGGCGATCGGAGACCTTACCCGTCGGACGCGTAGTTGTTTAGCCATCCGCAACGGCGGGCACTCGAACAACTTTCTACTTTCGATGATTTTCGGACTTAGAAAATTTTTGGAATTTTCTCCTTAGTCTTCCACCACATCGGCTCCCCAAAGAACTAAATTTCGCCGATCAATCTACTACTCTCCGCAGAAACTGCGGGTACACCATTCACTAAATCGTGTCGCCATTTCGGTGGCCTTCCGCTGATGGCTTCTGATGGAAGTTTCCTCTCCACCGCTCTGTCAGCTCTTTCTTCATCTATCCGTCGCCGACAAGCCAACACTTTCCAATGAATTCTATACTTAGAAAAATTTTCATAATTTTCCCTCCAACTGTTCTCCGTCGGGTATGCTTCCTTCTAGCCCTTTCGCTACATCGGAAGTCCGTTCCACTAAGTGTTCCGATGAACTGACTGTTCAAACACTTAGGCAAATTCATGGAAGTTTTCTGTCATCCATTTCTGATCTCTGCTGGGCATAGAAGGTAATTCTACCCTCTGTCACTGCATCTTGGTGGTCCATTCAGGCCCATGCTGCAACATGAGCTCTGATACCACTCTGTAACGTCCCCAACCCTCCGACTGGCGAAGAGGACGCTACCCACACCACACAAATGGGAAAACAACCCCATGAACATGAACAAATAACAATGCTAAAATTAAAAAGCTTAAACATAACACATACCAAGATGCATAATCCATCATACAAGATGCATAAAACATACAAGGATACACAGTTACTCAACATTCAGTGGAAGCAACACACACATTCCATCATTTAACATGTTCATCATAATTCATGGAACAATAGATATAATTGCAGAGATAAAAGAGTCATGAATACTTATCTTTCAATGAAGGACTCACCCCGGAACCAGCTACGTCGCTGCAACGTTCCACCCAACCATAGGCCAACGTGCTCATCAATCTCTCAGCAACACTGCCACCCCTGAGCTGGGCATGATTCCTCAAGGAATAAGGGTCAATGCAGGCTTACACATAGCCAAGGTTTGCCAATCAGCCAAACCCACACAGCAGGGACCTACCAAGTCATCAAGGAGCTAGGACAAGATAAATGCCAAGCTGGTGGCCTCAACACCAGTCTTCTCATGCATACACAGCCTCTAATCCCACTCTCAACAGTCCAAATACCAACCACTGCATACCGCAGCAAAGCAATCCCTTCATAGCTCTGTGAAGACAACCGGTTGACAACCAGGTGCCAATCCCAACCAACAAGTGAAATAACTCAAGTCCTCAAGACAAATCAGAGTTGTTCTTGGCCCTAGCGTGGCCAAAACAACTCAACAGCAACACCCAAAAGACGTCCACAGCCTTAGCATCCAAGAAGCAACCCAAAACCAGGGTACATCAATAGCCACAACCTCACAATGAAAGATGGAAACAATCCACAGTCCCAAAACAAAGGAGAGGGAAAACTCCCAGCATAGACATGGGGAAACACAAACGCAGACCACAACAGACAACATACATGGCCACAATCGATAAGGAGACATACACATACCACCGACACCGGTATGGAACACACAGGCACACAGCCCCGAGCGTGAATGGCTCCTGTACTCGAAAATCCTGAGTGACAGCCACGATTTCACTGGCTCCCTGCGTGAGGAAAACCAATGCAGAAATTCCTGTACGTGAGGTAAAACCTTACTCCCTACGTGAAGGGAAAACTTACACAAACCACATTCAGCCAAAAGGTGGAGAGAGGCCACAACCCACACAATAGAGGTACTCACAGCAGCCACCGATCAGGGAAAACAACAACCATGGTTCAATGATGAAATCCCTGGGACATTCACAGCCCAGACATAGCCAGCAATATTGGAAAACAATGGTCCTTTCTCAACAATGAAGCCACATCACATCTTCACAGTCAGCTCGGGACATTACACAGTCCGAAATTGGAAACAGGGTCAGACTCTCTGCGTGAATCGGAAGGGAAACGCATCCACAGACTAGCGATCAGTGAGGGAAGGGAGAACAGAGCAAAATTGTCCCCTGCATGAGAGTGAACCGGCTAGGGAAAGAGTGGATTTGTGGAGAGAATGGAAGGTCACCCCTCTGCCCCCAGCGACGTGAAGAGGAAGAATCCGCTAGTGGAGTGGACACGTGGGCAAGGACTGACAGTCCTGCCACAGCCACCACTACTCAGCAATAACTACCTCAACTACTCCATAAAACATTAAAGAGGTTGGATGAGACAAGGGAAGATGGCAAATCAAACAAGGCTTTCCCCCCCCATAGACCAGGGTTTGACATCCCCCACACCCTTATCCTTTGGAATCATGCCCTTTTCATTTTAACGTTGCACTGTCGTAGCTGGTTGTGGTTTATTTTATTTTATGTGCGTATTTACATGATGCCAAACTATAATGTGCCAGATAGCATGATATACCATCGACAACTATCCCCATTGCCGAAACATACACAACTAAAACGATGGTGGGGCTTTTGCCTTTAGCTCCTCACCACGATTAATTACATTATATACATCATGCAAATGGGGTCGAAACCGGGGTGTGACAATAGCATTCAAAACCACTCAAGGATGTGGAGGACATTGGACCGCATACATATGAACGAATTAATTCCAATGTACCTTTAGTTTTTGTTTCACTCTTTGGAAATGGATTCTTGATATTATTTCCTTTTGCAATCCTTTGCAAATGACTTCATGGTTGATCTTCAAGTCTGGTAGTCTCGTCACTACTTTGTTCACATGAGTTAGTGCTTTGTAATTTATGTGGGCAAGCCTCCTATGCCACAGTTCACTAGGGTTAGTGGTCTCATGAACAAGGGTTGCTTCTAAATGTCCCTTGAGTTTATACAAGCCTCCTTATTCTTCACCGATGACAACTACATATTCAAATGACTTTCCTTTGGGACACATGTACTTGTCCATATATGAATGCAACTCTATATCCTTTCTTATCTATTGTTGAAATAGAAAGTAAGTTCTTCTTTAGACCTGGTACAAATAAAAATTCCTTCATCTTCAGGGGCTTTCCTGAATCAAGCTTGTAGCTTGCTTCACCAATTCCTTTGATTGGATATTGATAGTCATATCCTAGAGATACTTTTTGAGGAGAGTTCCTTCTTCAAGTTTTGACAGAATTTTATTTTGTCCCATCATGTTCTTTGAAGCACCGCTATCAATAAGCCATGTGTCTTCTCCAGGTCTTACAGATCCAGAGAGTGCAGAGAATAGTACATACTCTTCTACATATTCTTCTCTTGCTTACTTTCTCTGAGGTCCTTCTTCTTCTTCTTCATCCTCATCTTCATCTAGATGTGCATGATATCTTTTGTTGTTGTTCCTCTTCTTGTATTCTTCTTTCTTCAAAGGACAATTTCTGGCAATGTTTCCTACCTTATCACAATGAAAACATTGAAAGCTGGAGTAGTCCCTCTTTGGGAGACTTTCTCTTGTTCTTTGAAACCTTCTAGGAGGTTGAGACTCCTTGTAGTTTCCCTTCTTGAATTTGGATTGAATTCTTCTTCTCTTGGTATGTGTGGCTAGGGCTTGATTATCTTCCTTCAGTAGAGCTTCTCTATTGGCCACTCTAGCCTCCTCTTGAAGACAATCTTCCCATACAATATCAAACTTCATGCTTTCCTTTCTCGCACACATAGTTTGGATGAATGAATCCTAGGGTCTAGTGAGACCATTGAGAGAACTCATAACCAACTCATATTCATCAAGGTTGTCTCCAATGGATTCTAGTTGTTCCTTGAACTGGGAGACCCTTGTGAAATAGTCCTGGATGGATTCTTTGTGACTCATATTAGTGCTCTTCAATTGATCCCTTAGATTCATCTTTATGTTGATGTTTCTTCCTTCATAAATCCTTGCTAGGACATGATACATTTCTTTCGAAGTCTTCTTGGATGACACCTTAGGGATCAAGTGATCCCCTATAGAGTCATCAATAATCCTTTGTGCCCTAATCAGATCCTTCTTGTTCTTCTCCTTAGCTTCAGCTTCTTCAGGTTCTACAACTTCTTCCTCGATATATTTGTGAAGATAATTCTCCTTGAGAATGAGGCCAATTCTGTATTTCCATTCTCGAAAATTCTCTATGCCTTCTAGTTTGTCCTCAATCTTGGTGCTTGGGACCATCTTGTCAGGAGATCACAAAAAATTGAAATTCTTGAAAATGAGAAACTGATCTTACTAGGATATGCGCTTGAATGAGGCGAGTTGACTGATCTGCTTGGTTTCTGGAGATATCAATTCTTCACCTTTCAAAGCTCACTTGCGAGATTCTGCAGTGCAATTTTCTGGTTTTCTGGATTTCTGCAGTTTTCTGGTCCAATTTCAAACTAGGGTTTGACTTTCCTGGAGATCTACCCACTCAAAAACTTCGATATCAGGCTCAGTGGATGCGATGTAGGAGGGCACAACTTTCTATACAGTTAGATCTTCAAAAATAAAAATTTCTCTGAAACCCTAATTTCTTGTCAAAGAGGGGGAGAGAGATTTTTCACCTTGTGAAAGTTGTGCTATTCAGGTTAGCTCTGATTCCATGTTAATATTCTCTATGCTTTCTAGTTTATCAGCATTCAATTTGATTTCACAATGATAATAGCATACAGGATCACTGAAAGAAACAGTATTAGAAGATCAACACAGATTTACCCTGGGAAAACCCTAAAGGGAAAGATCCAGCAAGAAAAGTTTCCTCAATATAGATGATCAAAAAGATAAAAGACAAGACTTCAAACTAGTCCTTCTCCTCCTTGCATATAAACCTCTCTCTCTCTCTCGTGCGCTACACAAGTGTGTCTATGTGTTCAAATGAGGAGTGCTTCACTCCTATTTATATTCTTTCGTTCACTTGAATTTTTACTGAAGTAAGTCGGCCCACTAAACTTGACTGGACAAACTTCTCTAGGAGGACTCAAAACATCATATTATTATATTCTGGACGATGCTAGTGACCCGACTTACAACGAAGGGTTTTCCTCATAACTCTTTACTGACCTATTACAATATTAATGATTCTCCCGATAGGAACATCGGGGTACAATAAGTGAATACACTTCGAAGTTACAATAATTCAACAAAACCACATGGGGAAAATCCTCCCTCAAGAAAGGACAAGGCACAACATTTGAAATAATATGTCTTCAACATATCTTTAACTTCACTTGAATGAGCTGAATGAACTACTTCTGGTGAAATACTTTGATGAAGAAATCATGAACTCCATGATCATGCGCTAGAGTGTAGAATCTGCAAGAAGAAAGAGGAGAGACCCCTGGTATCTCATCAACTGATGAAGTAGGAGAATTATCTAAATGATTCTTTCCACTGACAAACTCTGATCTGCAAACATCTGAAATGGAAAAGAGATCGGTGCATACTCCTTCCCAAAGAGTACAAAATTTAAGACAAATTATTACACACTCAATTCCCTGAATAGCTGCAAAACTGTGTTGTGAATCACATGTCATTCTTCCAATATGATGTAGCACCTTACCAGATCTAGTAATAGGAGGATGATAAAAATATGATATATCAGAAACATTAGCATATGGAACAACAAATACAAAGGCTTCAGTGACTCCATGAGGATATAGGGCTAGACTAGGAAATCTATGAGCAATTGGAGAAAACTGATAGGTGTAAAAATCTAAATGATGGATGGACTTGAGATATGAACCATAAGTGTTTAGAATAGATCCAAACATGTTTAATATCAGTCCAAACATGACTAAGGTCATGGATAACCAACCATTGAAAGATATGAAATACTTCAAACCATGTAAGATAAGTAACACTGCATAAAAGACCAATGAGGAATCAACAGTGAACTTGGTATTTGTATAGTCTTGGGATTATTTAGAGGTATGGTAGATAGTATGGATGGTGGTATCATTTTTGTCATGAAATTCATATCATCTTGCAAACAATCTTCTAAATCATATATATAAGCTTGTGAGGAAGAGTTTCTCAAAGACAAGTTAGTATCTAGTGAAAAATCACAATTTTGGGAGATGAATCTAGTAGACTGAGAGGAGGATTATCAAAGAAAGGATATGATATTTGTGATTCTGATATATCAAAGGATAAATATATATCAGAGACGTGAGAAAATGATTTAACTCTGGAACTCAAAGCATAAGTTATATCACCTTGGAACTGCGCACTATGACAATGTTCTGAGGAATCAATAGGCTTCTCTAGTTCATCAGGAACTTCGATCTTGTGCTTATCAAGAAGATGAGACGAGATCCCATATTATTCTTGAAACACTTCTTCTCTAAATGAAAACCCTTTCTACAATAAGAACACTTGGATGTTCTCCCTTTCTTCTTACCCTTCTTTACTGAATCTTCATCAATAGGCTTCGAACCTTCATCTTCAATTTCTGGCTTTGGCTTCTTCACAATTTGCTTCTCTTTTGATTTGACATTATTGCTTCCTTGAACCATGAGAGAATGATCCTTTTCCTTGGAATAATTAAGGACACCCATATGTATCAATTTATCTTGCTCCTTTGTTAGTGAATCAAGAAAAGTATTTAAAGTAGGCATTTTTCACTTAGGAACAACGAGCCTAGTAGCATGAAAAGTAGACACAAAAACTAAGTAATAATGACCCAATTAAGAAAGAATGGAAAGGATTAATTGATCATCTTCCTTCTCAATCCCACATTGCTTGAGCATTAGAACAAGTGACTTGAAATTGGTGAATAAACCCTCAATAGAATTGAAACTGCTTGGACTCAGTGAGAATAACTCAATCTCCAATTGATGTGCTCTTAGCTCATCTTGAACTCCAAAGAGAGACTCCAATTGAGTCCACACTTGGTTTGGAGTGGTCAAACCATCTAGATGAAAGAGTATATCAAGAGAAATAGAGAGACAAAGCAATCCATAGGCTTCATCCAGCGTATTATGCCACTTAGCTTTCTCAATCACAGCATTGGGCTCATTGTCCAAAGCTAGAGTAACTCTATATAGTCCTTTACTACACAATAGAATGCCAATTTTGGCTTTCCATTTGTGGTATTTGAAGGGAGTAAGAATTATAGCTGAGTGAATATGTATAAATATATAGAGGTATTGTAGTCATTGTTGAGGAACATGTTAATTGATTATATGAATGTCTTTTGGTATTTGGAGAAGGATATCAAATTCTTTAAGGATTTATTGTGTAGTTCACTTATTTTATATATCTTGGAGTTGTGCTCCATGCTTACATTGTTGTATATGGTGTGTATTTTGTATATTATGGTATCTTAAGGATTTGGTTCACAACACTAAATAAACAAATAACATTAGATTTGGAACCATAGTACTAGCCAAGGGTTTGTAGTATACCATCAAAAATATATTCAAAATCTCCATTGTTTACGTCTCTTTCCCAAGGAAGACTTCACTTGTACCATGCCAAACCCCTAGACCTAAAATTTAATGCATAAAGCTGATGTCCATGTCATCTTCACTTACCAAATTCTTCACTCACCTTACAATGAACTTATCAAAACTACTTGAGGAATCAAACTGTCTACATCCATGACCAAAATATCTAAGTTGGAATTTTCATATAAATAATAAAAATTTCAAGATGTTTTGGTTGTAATGAATCCCTGCTTTAGTAAGTATTGATGAACCCTTTAATAGAATGCACATGGTTGAAGGTTCCCACTTCATTCCATAGATATCCTTTTTCAACCTACACAACTAGTTATTTCATCCATGTACCTCAAACCCTTTCACCTTATTAATGTATATTGCATCTTCATTTAGACCATTCAAAGATTTAATATTTGCATCCATATGGTATAAAAAAACAAAAATTAATGCAATAGCCATGATAATTGATAGAAGTATATGTTGTAATTGGAGCAAATTCTCCTCATAGTCAAATCCCTCTCTTTAGGAGAATCCTCTAGTTGTAAATATTCCATTAAACTTCTTTATGCTTCCATCCACTGCATATTTAATCTTGTACAACCATATGGAATCTATCACAAATTTACCCACTGATATCGACACAATATACAACACTCTTCATGATGGAGTTATACTCCTCAACCATGGTATCTGTTGTATTCAAGTAAATAGTAAGCACACAAAAATAATCAAGACAAAGGAATGAGTCAAATGCATTCAAGTGCTAGGCATTCATCTTGAAATCAATATTTGTACATCTTGGATATGCTTGGAGCAGTTACACCCTCTCCAACTACTTCTTTCGTTAGATTACATAGGTTAATGACGACAATTAAGGGCCCCGAAAGGTCCCTCCTACATCTCCCCCGCCCACAAATTATGCTTCGTCCTCGAAGCGAACAAGCATGCAGAAAACACCCAGGATGTATGATTCTTCAGTGTTTTCCTTCAATTAGGTAGTAGTCAATGAAGCCTCACCATTTTCTCAACTAGTCAGACTCATCTTCAACGACTCAAACAGAGGTATTTTGGCTTTTCTCTCTGCACTGTTTCCCTTCCTTCAACTTCCGCAATCACCATCCAAGAAGTGCTTCTGCAATTCGACATCAGGGGATCGATCAGTTGAAGTGTTCTTTGTGTCATCATCTATCATTAAACTTTGTTTTGTTCAATGTAAAATGGCTAATGCTTGAATATAGTCTTCGTCGACTTCTTCTGTAGTGATGATGCCTGCAAGTTCAAACTTTGTATGCTCAAAGCAAGTTTTGATGATCATGGCTGAGACCAACTGCTTATGGTTCGACTAACTTGACTCAACTTATAGAGTTGTGTAGAGACCGACTTATGTTACAAAGATAGGGGAGATCACTTGCGTGCAAGAGACTCATGTTTCTCCAAGGACTTAATCTTTTCCTAATAAAATCAATGGAAAATACTACCGACCATATAATAGGATACCCCAACAAGTTACAAATCGACCACACTTTATAGAAACATCAACTCGATACAACATCAACCAAAAAATTCGTCGACAAATTAACTCTATATAAATAACATGTTGGCCAAGTCATATTAGCCCACTAACAATCATATCTACCAACGAGCAACAGGTAGCAGATTCTTCCATTCGCAGTCGAGCCAGTCAAAGTGGTCGAGCACTAATATGCTAAGTCGATATCTCCATTTGTGAGATGATTGATCAATACCATACTTTTTCATGGTCCACTACTGGTGATGATTGGCGTTGAAGGTCGACTGGCAAAGATATAAGCCAACGAAAGACTTGGCTGACGTGCAAACTCTTACCTCCCACTCCAAACTTTCGGCAACGGTGATTATAGTAATGGCTGGGTCGTTGGTCACTAAGACTTCTCAGGTCGAAGATGACTTATTAACTAACAAATAATAACTAACAATTGCTTCAAATAGGTGCAACAATACGTCGATAAGCTGTTGTTGGAGGGTGAAATGGCTAGAAAAATAAAAAGAAAACCGAAAAAAGTGTATGGGCATAACTTTAAACATCTTGCAGACCCAACATTGTAACTAACCTAATGATTTTAGTTACAAGGTATAAAGGATCTATTAATCTTGCTTGATTTTTTTTTTCAAAATTATTACCTGAACATTTAGTTATAATATTTATACAAAGGTTATGTAGGCCTTTAGCCATATTTACTCCATTTTAAATTTCCACTACCAAAGAACAAATTAAGTTCATATATATTTGTTAAGATTAACCCATTTTTCATGTGCAATTCCAAATCCAATTATTAAAAATAAAATAAAATAAATCTACGATTTTATATTTTGGAAGGTCAATACACTTGCTTTGCTTACCCATATTTGCACATAATATTTGTACAATCTCTCTTGAATCTAAGAATGAATTATTACCAAAACACTTATGACCATTTTTCCATAAGTGTTAGTGGCAAGGATCGGATGTGTAGCATAAAGTTGATATATTCATTACCATGCATTTTATATAGTACTAGTTCATGATTGTGAATGTCTTTTGAGCATAAAACACGTAGGTTCACTTTGGAAGATAAGTACATAAACTTGTATTTATTTTCGAATGACATGTGTTTGAATGGGTTATAACTTATAAGTTTATCCAATGAAACTCACAATCCATACAAATGATAATTGGCAGGTTAGGTTGTGCTTTGAAAAGAGTCCTCACTAGTTTTCCTCATTTAAAGATGTTGATGTTCAACAAGTATTTTACTGTTACATTTGTGCTGCAACTTTTGGTCAAATAGAAATGTCTGTGGGAAAATATGTCAACCATTATATTAGTTGGATTTAATACAAATATAAAAATATGTCAATCATTATTAGTTGTATTTATTAAAAATAATAGTTAGGGGCCAACTCACAGACCTATGGAGTCCGACGCCTCCTTCTCTATGAATTCCTGTTAGCAGCAGTTGCTAATTATCAACCACTTGGGTGTTTGAAGTCAAAAGGCTCTAAGATGAGCTCTTATGTTTTCTCTTTGGGCATCAATTGTGAAAGAGGCGCCCTATGAATGCCAGAGCAATTGGACATCAAATCCAAAGTTTAAATAACTGTAATGTAATCTTGTCTAGGAGTACCCAAAGCTTGTAGTTTACTATTGATAGCCCTGAAAAGGGATGCATATAACTTAAATAAAAGAGACGCATTTCTCTTAAATTTCAGGTTTAATAATATAGTAGTGTCTATTGTTTTCATTTGGTCAAAAATGAGATGTGCCAAACATCAAGTTGCCATTTGTGTTATAGTTATGGATAAGTACCAAATTTCAAACCAGAGTAACATTAGCTGACTATTGAGCATTATCTTACTTTCTTATCCATTTTGGATTATTGAGCCTTTAGCGAATACTTTTAGTTTAAGCATTTGCACTTGACTTTAGGAATTTTTGAATCTCACAAAAAACACCATATTGTGTCATGTCCTTACTTGTTTTTGGGCATTTCATTGTGTGAATAACTTTATCATCAATTGTTTTCTAATAACAATCCTTTAGTGCACAATATAGGCACAATGAACACAAAGCTATGTTTAACAACAAAGTTGGCATTCTTCCAAAATTGAAAAAGAGCTGACATTGGGAAACATAATTAAGTGCATATTTATAAACTTTAAAAGTAGAACCGACTTCAACTTTCAAAGTACACTTGTTTAGGGTAATGTTGTTTTTATGTTAATGTGTTTTCCCAGTGTAATATGAAAATGCAAACTGGTCTCCAGTGCTAGTAGCAACATGGTGTAATTCAAATGGTGTCTCTGGTGTGTCAATTTTTTTAAAACGACACATGTCATTAATATTGTTTGTTGGTTGATAGTACTAGAATCTGAAATGATAGAGAATAAACACGAACAATCTAGAACATGTATTAACCTATCAAGTAATACATGCCACGGCACTAAATGTGTATAAGTCCTTGCATTGATTTTTAGGCAAATATTTTCTATATTGATGTGTTTGCCAGTTCAATATGAAAATGTTAAACTGGCCTACAATATTAGGAGAAGTGTGATTTAATCTGAAAGGAAAGGCATCTATGTTGTTAGTCAATTCATTTAAATGATCCACAGTTTATATTGTTAATTGTCTATTGGCTCATAGTACTAAAGCAATACACTCTGATACTTTGAAATTTGATGGTTTTTTTAAGTAATTGACACAGCGTGACAACATGCCACTTAATGAATATAAATACTTTGATGGGTTTTTAAGTTGTTTTCTATATAGCACTTAGTAATATAAATCCTTTTGTCAATTTCCAGGCTTATCCATATCATTTCTAATGATAGAAATCTGTGTGTCAATTTCCTGGCCTTCCATAACACAGTTTTTTAATATATCTAAATCCTTAAATTGATTGTAAGCAATTCAAAAAATAATTCTTAATGGATACCTTGTAATGTGTAATGCATGTTAGTCATTATATAGTTAAGATGTTTGTGTATCCTTGAGCTGATCTTTGAAGCTTATGGATTTTGCATTGGTCGTTCGATATAAGCTCTTTGGTCCCTGTTGGCCCACAGGGATCATGTTGTGCAATATCACTGTGCTCGTTCCATGTGGACCTACTTGAAAAGGTTTAGTACCTTTAAAAACCTGATTGGATGGAAATCATTTTTTTAAATAATTTTGTGTGTATATGTATCTATAAATGTATTGATCGTTGGATTAATTTTCAAGCCTTTTTGTGTGTTGATGTGTTTCCCTATCCATATGAAAATTTTAAACTTGTCTGTCGTATTAAGAGAAGTGATTAAATCTGAAAACATTTTTCATCTCTATCGTTAGTCGGTCTATTAAAATGGTACACAGTTTATATTGTTGATTCTATCTGTTAGTTCATAGTACCTAAACAATGCAGTAGTACTTTTGTCACTTATTGACACATCCCATATATAAAATTATAAATCCTTTTATGGTTATTCAAGCCCTTATCCATATAGCACTTAATGATAAGAATCCTTGTGTCCAGGCCCTTATAGTGATAGAAATCCGTATCATTGTCCCAGTCTTTCATGTCACAGTATTCAATAAATCTAAATTGTTAGATCAATTGAAAACAATTCAAAAGGAAATTCCTAATGGACACCTTATAATACTGAATGTATGCTGGTCATTATGTTTTTAAGATGTTAGTATATTCTTGAAATCACAAATCTTATTTGATTATTTAGTTTCCCTCAATATCAACTTTTTCTTAATATTTATTAAATCTTAATTATAACGACACAATATACAATTTCTGCTTTGCTATGTAGAAAAAAGAAGAAAACTCAAGAGGCCTTGTTGAATAGAATCTCCAGAATATCCATTGGGTTTATTCTTCGGATTGCATTAAATATCACCAATACTTAGCAATCCATCTCATTGAATCTTCCCCTTGCGAAATCAAAATGGAAGCAATCAAAATTTTCGTTGTCTTTGATTTTCGAAAGGCCTGGTTTTGGAAAATCAGAAGGAATTCTTGAAACTCTGTCAGTATACAGTCCAGAGGATCGTACCTTTGTATCCTGTGAGTAGATATAGCCCATGTCAGATTTTAAATTTGTGGTTTTAGTTTCAGTTATTCTAGTATATTCATTCGGTGGATTGGATTTAACCATATAGATTATATAATTTTAAGTTGCATTCCCTTTTCTGTGAGATCTCATGGTTTCTAGTGCTTTTCTTGTGCAATTTAATAGGAATTTTCTTGATAATGGGTATCTTTTGAAAGACTTGGATTTGGTTTTTGGATGAACACTGAAAACCCAAACCGGAGTCTTTTTGGTTTGTTTTTTTTCAATTTGTAACGGGGTTTCTTGAAGAATTGTGTTTGATTCTGCGGTGAATGTGACTTAGGGATCGAAAATTCCAGTGTGAGAATCGATCATGGCGAACTCAGGGGGCAGTTAGAGGTGTTGAATTTGCTGGAAAAAGCCAAAACGTAATGGTATCATTTCATAGCCATCATAATTTCTAGCATGAGTTTCTTCACAGATGCTTATGATCTCTTTTGTATTACTAGCTGCTTGGGAGACTTTATTACTACGATCTGTTAACGGGAAAACCGGGTTCATTGTTGCCTCACGTGTCGGAAACAGTCAATGGCGTGGCTATGTGCGGAACATTGGCAGGGAAGTTGTTATTTGGTTGGCTCGGAGACAAACGCGGGCGCAAGAAAGTCTATCGATTGATCCATAGAATTGAGATCCACTCAATGAAAGTCTGTTGTCACTGTTGAAAGAGAGGTTATAGTTTCCAGAGGCGTAAGTATTCTCACTTTTGTTCGATACCAAAGCAACGTTCTTTAGGAATCGCTACTTTGTGAGGGTTGAGCTTAAAAAATATGTACGTTTGGTTCATCCAATGGACCAACAGCAAAGTAACCATTGATTTCTGTTGGATGAATCGAAAGGAATCGTTCAAAGTAACCATTGATTTCTGTTCGATACCAAAACAACGTTCCTTAAGAATCGCTACTTTGCGAGGGTTGAGCTTAAAAAACATGTACGTTCGGTTCATCCAATGAACCAACAACAAAGAAACCATTGATTTCTGTTGGATGAACCTAACAGACGTTGCAAGCAGGACTGGCGGAGACCAACGAAAACTATCTGGAACCAGCAGACAATTCATGGCCTACAGAAACCAGTGGATATTGGATGGAGATAAAATAAAGTAAAAATAAACGTGTCACGTTTTAATTTGAGCAATGGACGACAAAAAAAATTTGACCAATGGCCGACGAAAGGTACATGTTTTCTCAAACCCGACCTTGTAGAAAAGAACACAAAACTTTATAACTTCTATATTACAGGGAATAAAATTTACCATAACTGATTTCACATTGCAACCATAGTGATTTGACGACGATTAGTTCATGTTCAAACAAATAGGTGTCATCGACAGAATTAGACACATTAAGAATAGGACATATATGATATTGGAAGCCAAAGTGAATGTGTATTTTATTTATGTGATTTATTCACCCGTAGATTTTTTTTAGCTTCCCAGAACTCACCCAAAGTTCATGAAGATCATCTTCTTGTAGTTTGTTTGAATATGATTTGATCGCACCAGTTCTAACCATGAGAATTCCTTGATATTTTATTGTAGGTTACCTGTGAGAATCCTCACATTTTCTTCTAGGTTCGAACCAGTTTTTTTTTGTTGTTGTTGTTACCTAGCCAAAAGAGAATGGCAACGACACCAATGTTTAGTCAAGCAAATAGTAAACACACACAAATAATTAAGACAAAGGAATGATTAGAATGCATTAAGTGTTTGGTATTTATCTTGAAATCAATATTTGTACATCATGGATATGGTTGGAGCGGTTACACCTGCTCTAACTATTTTTTTAGTTAGATTACATAGGTTAATGATGACAATTAAGGGCCTTGAAGGGTCCCTCTAACAGTATCACACCATACTTTCTCTATATTAGTGGCCTCAAATCCTCTCCATCAATGATAGATCTTGACATCCGTACAACATAAGAAGGATGTGTTCTAATTGAATGAATCATCCAAAAAGTAAACCTAGGTGTTTCCTCTTTCTCGTATTCCTTCAAACGTTTGTAAGCCGTCTCAAATTCCTACATGAAGTAGAGAGCAAAGATGCTACTTTTTAAAATGGGATCTTGTTTATTTGAATTTCAATCATATTATAGGAAATTTGAGGTCTAAAATGTGACTCCTAAAGAAAATAATAAAATAATAGTTAAAATACTAAAATAATATTATAAATTTTGAAGGAAAAAACACAAAATACTTTTTGTTTTGGTATTTTCAACTTATCTCCTAGTGTTTTTGGTCAAATTTCGAGAAGAATCAGTCGTTGTATGCAGAATTCAATTCAGCATCCAATGACTACTCACATCGCATACTTTTGATGGACCCCAGGCCACAAAAAATGAGAAATACATTTTAAAAATGTGTTGATTGAAAGTAACACGTTTTTTGACTATATTTTTTATTTTTCGTTAGTGGGGTCCATCAAAAGTATGCAGTGTGGGAACTCATTGGATGTAGAAATGAATTATGCATCCAACGAGTGATCCCACTCAAAATTTGAGTAAAATCACGAGGAAATCAATTGAAAATACAAAAACAAAAAGTAGTTTGTTTAATGATAAATATGATAAGTCAACCATTATGGTTGACTCATTTTCTTGAAATTCTGTTAGTTCTTGAATTCCAATGCATCAGTGGATCCTTTTCTTATAAGGCCCATTTTATACCCCAAAATTCCTCTAATAAGCTAATTCATCCTCCTCGTTAAACTTTGAATCAACCACCTTCTCACATTTTGCAATCCTACTCGCTATTGTCTTCCATTCCATTGGAATGTAGATCTAATAAGTTTGGGTGCTCCATTATGCACAACTAAAATACCCTTGACACTATGCTTCTAACTTGGTTCTAATTTCACCACACATGTGAATATAAATAGGACAACCAAATACACTAAGCTATTATGCCTGTGGTTTCTCACCAAAAAGAAAAAGAAAAAGAAAAAAGAGAAACCATTTTGGTATCTTATTAATCAATATCATAATATCATATGAAGAGGAAATTGATTTGCAATATAGAAAGTTGTATTGCACATTTCTATCAAAATACATGCACAGATCCCCACTTGACTTGTAGGTTAGATACCAAACACAAGATTGTGCATAATCATTAAATTGCTAATATGTGATGATCATGACATTAACCAATGAACAATGTAAACAACCTAGTCTATTTATCATGTGCATTATACCTATTGTTTCATTTCCAAATATAACCTAAATTGTTATCTACATACCACATTTATCCATTTAATTAGCATGTTGGAAGGAAATCATGTCGCTTTCCTCTTTTACAACATAAACAATAAGCTTTATACATTACTATCGTAATGAACAATGTAAACAACCTAGTCTATTTATCATGTGCATGATACCTATTGTTTCATTTCCAAATATAACCTAAATCGTTATCTACATACCAAATGTATCCATTTAATTAGCATGTTGGAAGGAAATCATGTCACTTTCCTCTTTTACAACATAAACAATAAGCTTTATACATGACTATCATATACATGTAGGTTTATAAGTCCACAATATTGTTTCCTCATTCCATGTCAGTTCAATAGATTATAAGAAAAAATATTTAAACTAGGTCATAATGCAGTTTAGCTATGAGAATCAAAATGTGATTACATACATCTGACGTTCAAGCAATATTGTCTCAAAGTTATAGTCAAAATACTATATAAATAAATAATTTAAGAAGCATTTAGCTCAGTGCTAATTGATAATGTCAATAATATAATTAAAATGCTTAATAATTATAATCCAATTCTCAAATGTCATCAATCTCAACTTCATACTTTCTTATCCTTCAAAAATATACTTAAACTCACATTATCTAAGCATGTTTACACATCACACGACCAAGATGTCATCATCACAAACCATATACATATTCATATAAGCATAAAATAATCAATGATATAATAAGTTTCTTGGAACTTTTAGTTTATGATACTTATGGTGAAACAATAAATTACCAAAAATATTTAGGGTTTATCTACCTCACTTAGGAGAAAAAGGACAATGTCATTAAGTCCTCAAGTATAGGGCACTATTATCTTAATAACATTATACTAATTCGAATTCATAATAACTAGTAGTGTTATAAACATTTACTAAAATATGAGAACTATGAACATTTACAAGGTTTTCATGTCTATCTTTCTTAAAATATAAATGTTGTTCATAACATTTAACATTTTTTTTCTTTTCAAGTTTAATACAATTCCAATGGAGTCTATTGTTTATTAAGTCATTATTGATTAAGAATTTTATTACTAATCAACATGTTACTCTAAATATCATAAAAATGGTTTATACCTCATAGTCATCACGCTATACCTTCATATCATACCTTCATATTTTATTTTATTTTTTTGACAAATCGATCGGAACCAGAGCGATTTTGTGTGGAGATCAACGTAATCCTTGTTTTGATAGAATGTAATCCTTGTCATGAGGTGTCAGTAGAGGTCAATGCTTGCCAGTCTGGTTGTGAGGACACCTGGATGGGAAACTTAATGATTGATCTATCATTTATTTGATTGATGAGCGATGTGATCGGATTAGGTGATGGATTGGAAGGATTAGTTCAGTCAGGGTACCGATTGTACTTCCTGACATCAGGTGACAGATCCGGTAGACGCTTGGAAGCCATGTCGTGTGGACGCTTCGAAGGGAGATCCTGAGGTGTGATCTTTCTTTTAATTCGATTGTTAAAGTTTTTCCCCGGTAGGTTCTTTTTTATTGCTTTTCAGGTGGATCTTTTAATTTTTTTGTCAGACCACTATTTGATAGTACGATTTTCTTTAACCTTCTGTGGACACGTTGGTTCTTGATTTAATGTCGCTTCGAACGACGAAATCCTTAGCACGAATGCCTCCAGGGGTGTTGAAGTGTTTAAAAGATGGTAAACATGATGTAGCAAGGGTTACTAAGATTCATTCTGCCAAGAGGTGTTTGTCAGGAGTCATGGGTGTTCCATTGCTCCGTGAGGAGAATGTTGGTTTCACCCCTGCGATTTCTTGCTTGGATGGGGTCGTTGTGGATGGTAGGAGGTCCAGTTTAGTTATTTGTCCTCCGGAGTCTACGAACAGTTCACTTGTTGTTGAATTGGAAGGAGGTATGCGACGTCCCATGCATTGTGCGGTTTCTGAGAATTTTTCTCTGGTTTTCGATAAGCCTTCGTCGGGGGTTTTGAAGAGTTTTAGTAATGGAGGTGATTCAAAGGTCTCTACGACTCGTTCTTTCGAGACGTGCTTGTTGGGGAACATGGGTGTTCCAATGCTGCGTAAGGAGGAAATTGGTATCTATCCTGCGAATTATGTTTCGAGCGGAGGTGCTAAGGAAGGTAGGAGATCTAACTTATGTCCTGCGATTGTTATGAGTTCATGTACTGTGAAAGATTTGCAAGATGGTATGGGATACCATGTGCATTGTGTTGTTTCTGAGGAAAGATCATTGGTTCATGATAAGTGTTTGGAGGATTCGAACCATAATGTTGGTTATGAGAATATTTCTGGTTCATCTTTGTTGCCCGCGGGTATTGATTCTAATGCTATGGATGGTACAGTTCAGAGGGCTCATGTTCCGGAGGTACTTCCAGATGTATGTTCTAGTTTACCTAATGGTTTGGGGGGTTATAAGGATTTTGGCTATCATTTGGAGGGTGAATGTGAACCATTATCTGTATATCCTGTTAATAAATTGGTGTCAGCTGGAGTCATGGAAGGAGCTCATAGGGTTCCAAGTCTTGTGGTTGAAGGTATGTTTGGTTCGGCGAATCATTGTAATTTGGTTTCTCATACGGACTCTGTGTTGGTAGAGGGTTTCAGGAGTGGGCCAGCTGGATATTTGCCGGTTGCATTGCCTCCATAGAATTGGTCGAGCCTTCCGATTCATTGGGGCATTCTCTATGGGCTCTTGGTTCGGCCTCATAGTTAGTTGTCGATAATCCAGAGGTGTTGGAATATGTTAAGAAGAGACCACACAAGCCTATAAGGAAACTTGTAAAGTCGGTCTTGATGACTGTGGGCGAGGATGTGAGCTTAAATGATATTGTTCTTACTAATGCGATGACTCTGGTTGGGAGGTTCGGGGGACGTAAATTCAATTTTGATAGTTTAAATGGATGGGCTACGATGGTATGGAAAGAGATCATTAAAGTGCCACCTGTGATTTTTCTACTTCTGAGAGGTTGGATAGTATTCAAATTCATCAATGAGGAAGATGCTAATCTGGTGCTGGCTGGTATCTGGCGTTGGGACAATGCTGGGCTATTAATCAAAAGGTGGACACCTCTTTTTGATCCTCGATTTGAAAGGTACGATCAAATTCCAATTTGGGATAAACTCCCTAATTTACCTTTTGAATATTGGTCAGTTGATTTCTTTAAGTTGGTGGGAAATACTCTGGGTACACACTTAGAAACTGATTTCTCTTATCTGCAAACTAGAGTATGTTGTATGGGTAGGGTTTTAGTTTTGTTAGATTTCCGAAATGGGTTGCCTACCGACTTGGTCATTAAAAAAGGAAATTCTGAACTTAGTTAGCCTTTGGACTATATGGGCATTCCATTTAGGTGTTATAGATGTCATGTTTATGGTCATTTAGTGAATGAATGCTCGCTTCCTTTCAATAAAAAAATCCTCCTCTATTTCTGTTCAAAAAAATTGGAGGGCCAAAAAATGTGAGTCTAATTTGGATGATAAGGAGGGTGAGGTACCTGATGAAATTTTGGAGGATTTGAACCTTTCATACCAACCTCTAGAGGGTAAGGATATTGGCTCACAATCTTCATTATCAACCCTTAAACCTCTGTGTTTTAATACTCTGTCTGAGGGATTAGGATGGAATAAGACTGTTAAGGATCCTGTTTTGGCATCTTCTTATGATTTTGTACAGAATGTTGCTTTAAGAAACCTTGGGTTTGTATCCCCTCCTAAGGCTTCTCCTGCTGTGCGTAAGGGTTATTTTCTTCATTCTGTCTCGAAATCTATTATTGATGGGTATGGATCAGATCGTGGTCCTTTTGGGATTCCCCCTTATAAGGGTCGGGTTGGAGTATTGGTTAAAGCTAATCATACCGTGAATGTTGGAACTGGGGCACTTAGAGATTTGAATTCCTCTCCGAGGGTTCCCTTATGATCCTAATGACCTTAAATTGTAGGGGTTTGACTAGTTTACGTAAAAAACTAGTGGTTAAAATATTGATTGAACAACATTCTTTCGATGTGATATATTTGCAAGAAACTATGTGTGAAGGATGTTTACTGGTGAAGGATATGGAATTATTGTTAATGGGTTGGCAGTTTGTATATTTTGATGCTAAGGGCAGATCTCGAGGGCTTCTTCTAGGGTGGAGGACTTGTGATTTTCTTATGTTGAATGCTTGGGCTATGCCCTCTGGTCTTTGTGTTGTGCTACATTCTATTGAATTGCAGTTGGATTTAACCTTTATAAATATGTATGGGTCTTATTCGGATAGGGAATTCTTCTGGAATAATCTATCGGGTATGGATTGTTTCAAGTGCCCATATTTGGTTTTTGGGGGGAGATTTAAATTTTTCCTTGGGAATGTCTGAGATTTGGGGGGTTAATGCTCGAGTGGATGCATTAACTGATTTCTTTACTAATATTTTGGATGGGTTAGGGATTATTGACATTTTCCCTTTGATATCCATTCCAACCTGGTCTAATCGCAGATTTGGTTATGAGAGTATCTGTAAAAGGTTGGATAGACTTTTATTATCAGTTGATTTCCTAGATAGGGATTTTATTCTCAAGCAATGGATAGGGTGTGGAGGAAATTCAAATCATCAACCTGTTTTTTTACAAATATCTTCTAGCACTTCTAAGGCTCACTGTCCTTTTAATTTTAATGCATGTTGGCTAGAAAACATTGAGCTGGTTGAGGTATTAAAAGGATCCTGGGTGGTTTTTGATGCTTTGTCTGACATTTCCCCTGCATCCCAATTTGTTACGAACCTTAAAAGAATTAAAGATCTATCCATTGTATGGTCCTTGAAGAAAAAAGCTCAGGATATAAAGGATTTAGTGGATATTGAAAATGATGTGAAGAGGTATTTTGATAGGGTTAATATTGGTTTTACTTCGGAGGAGGATAAATTGACTTTGGTTGAGCTTGAATTTCATAAGAGAGAGAACTATTTTATGTTATCGAGAAAAGGAGGCTCGACAAAAAAGTAGGGCATTATGGATGCTTTGTGGTGATGATAATATTCCCTTTTTCCATAAATTTGTGGCACATAGGAAAAATCTTAATACTATTTGGAAAATTCATGATGATTTTGGTATGCTTATTGAAGGTACTGAGGCTATTGCTGAGGCTGCAATTAAGCATTTTGAATCCCTGTTTAGGGAAGAATTTGATCTTTATCTTCCTGAGATTGTGCATAGTGCTGATTTTTTTCCCTCATATGTTTCTAAGGATGATAATAGTGAGCTTATGAAGCCTATTCTTTTACAAGATCTAAAGCATATCCTTTCCATTAGCAAAAATGATAAGAGTCCGAGACCTGATGGAATTCCTGTAGAGGTTTACAGATGTCTTTTTTATGTGATGAGAGAGGATCTTCTGAGAGTTATTGATCTTTCCAGGATTAGTGGAAAGATTCTTGTGGTTTTCAACTCTACTTTTCTTGCGCTCATCCCAAAGATTAATCATCCATTATCTTTTGAGGATTTTCGACCGATCTCCTTGTGTAATTTTGTTTACAAAATTATTGGTAAGATTATCTCTATCAGGATCAGAAATGTTTTGGGTAGGTGCATATCTGGTGAACAGTTTGGGTTTTTGCCGGGTAGGCAGATTCATGATGCAGTTGGGGTCATTTAGGAAGGTATGCATACTATGCACTGTAAATCCTTAAAGGTTGTTATGATAAAAATTGATTTATCTAAAGCTTATGATCGTGTAAGCTGGACCTACCTTCGAGCTATTCTCTCCAAATTAGGTTTTGCTGGGAATTGTATTTCTTGGATCATGAGTAGTCTCTCCTATGTATCCTTCTCTCTACTTATTAATGGTGTTGCAACTACTTTCTTTAAAGCTAGTTGGCACCTTTATTGTTTTTGGTGGTGGTTGAAGGTTTAGACAGGGCTATTCTTTATGCCAAAGCAAATGAGACTTATCATGGTTTATCTTTTGGAAATGATATTGTCTTAACTCATGTTCTTTTTGTGGATGATATAGTAATGGTCAATGATGGTTCTGAACAATCTCTTCTTCATTATATGAGATTTTACTGATATTCTGTAAGGCTTCTGGGATGAATATAAACAATGATAAATCTACTTTATTTTAATCTTGTATGGAAGAAGCTGAGGTTGTTACATTACAGAATATTTTTACCTTTCCTATTGACAGAATTGTAAATGGTATGAAATACCTTGGTTTTTATCTCAAACCTTGCAGATATCTCTTAAAGGATTGGGATTGGCTGATTATAAAGGTAGAAAAAAGGATTAACAATTGGAACTTTCGTTGGTTATCTAAGGGGGGTAAGTTGATACTGATTAAAGCAATATTGGAGGCCATTCCGGTCTATTGGATGCACTTTTGGATTCCATTGGGGATTATTAAAAAAATCAGAAAGCTTTGTTTCAAATTTCTTTGGTCTGGTAAGCAGAATTCTCATGGCTTACCTTGGACATCCTGAAATCTTTTGGCTAATCCAAAGTCTTTGGGTGGTTGGGGACTTAAAGTTCCTGTTGTTTTTGCTAAAGCATTGGCAGCAAAAAATGTATGGAATATTATTCAAGGCATGAGATTATGGGTAAAGATTGCTTATCAGAAATATATTCATCCAATGAATATTATTGAATGGATCAGATCTCCTGTAAAAAGGAAAAAGAATACATCAATTTGCTGGAAAGCTGTGCTGTGGGCTTTTGACATTATTGGAGATTTTTTGGTATGGAAGATTGGTAATGGTACTACTATTCGTATTGGGTTAGATCCTTGGATAGGATGTAAATGGAGACATGCTTTACCAAAACCCATGATGGAAAAATTACATATGGTTGGTCTTTATTGTTTATCTGATATTGGACTTCATGGAATGTCTGCACTGATGGCTCAACAATTGTTTTATGCATATTTCATTGGATTTACTAATCCTCTTGAGATTGATGTGTGGAATGGATACTTACCCATACTTAAATCTAGTCATGTTAGGATTTCAAATGATGTCGATACTCTTGTTTGGAATATATCTAAATATGGCAGGTATTCTCCTAAAGAAGGTTATGCTCAGCTTATTAACAGGGATATGGACCTTATCTGGTGGTGGAAAGTCTTATGGAAGCTGAAATGTCCTCTCAAGTCTAAACGATTTTGCTGGTTTCTTTTTTCTGGTAAAGTGTTGACTTGGGATGTACTTATCCTGAAAGGTCGTGAAGGACCTGGTAGATGTTATCTGTGCAAAATGGAAGGTGAAACCAATTTTCATATTGGAGTAGAGTGTCCTTTCACACAGTTTTTCTGGTTAATTATTGAAGATCATTTCAAACTCAATAATCTCTGGAATGGAGATTTTGTGACAGCATGTTTCAAAAACTGGTGTTTGAATATGGAAGTGGCAACTTCCAAACCATTAGCTATCATTTTTTTATGGTTTATCTGGAAGGCCAGAAATTTGTCTTGTTTGATTAATCCTTATCTCCTGCACAGGCATCTAGTTTTAGTTTGGGAATGATGAAGAATATTCCTCAGAAGCATTATGTGGCTTCGATCCATACCATCCTGATGGAAGTTATTGATAAATCCTATGCATGGGGTTTTTTATGGATCTGTAGTTGGGGATCCCATTGCTTGTGGAGTTGGAGGTATGCTATTTTTATCAGATGTTCATTTTTTTCCCTTTAAAGCTGGATTAGGAGTGGGTACTAATAATTTTGCAGAATTATGTGCCCTCAAGCTTCTTCTTACTCTGGCTCGAAGGAAATCTTTGGATAAAATTCATATTTTCGGTGATTCTCAGTTAGTTATTAACTGGGCATCTGGTAAGTACTGAATTTTGAATTTAGAATTAGCCATGATTCTCCGAGACGTTAACAGGTTAACTGATTGTTTCGATTATGTGTCGTTTAGACATATCTATCGGGAAATAAATTCTTCTGCAGATGCCTTGGCAAAAGCTGGAGGAAGTATTTCGGAAGGTTCCTGGTCCATTAAAGAACACCAAGCTGATGCTGTTGTGGAAACCTATCAGGTTTTCTAAATAAGCTAAATTTTTAACAGGTTCATTGGATCATGGTTTGTGAAGACAGTCTATGTTGATGATACAATGAACTGTATCTGAGCTGTATGTTGATGGAGATACTCTGATCTGTATTTTTTTATGACTTGTTTTTCTTGATGGTGATACTCTTTGATGAGCGGTTTTTTGTTGATGGTGATTTATCGTACAGTTCTTGTTGAGTTGTTTTTTGAGATGATGGCTAAGTTCTGGTTTTTATATCAGCAGTTAAATTCTGATAACTTTCAAGCTTTTGACATTCGGTTTTATGAGCTCATTTGGAGCTTTATTTTGAATGATATCTTTCCAAAAACTCTTTTTGAAAGATTATGCAGAGATAAGTGTTCATGATCAGTTTAAATCTGGTTTTCACTTTTTGAGTTGGCTACAGGCCTTTATTGGTTTTATGAGCTCTTTATGGAATATTATCATGATTGTTATTACCAGCTTTAAGGTTGGGACTTTCGCTATTAATGGTCTTTTGGGCCATTTGTTAAATGTAAATAAAGATATTTACGACTTTTTTCCTTGAAAAAAAAAATCATACCTTCATATCGTACGTAATTGTTCATATATACATAACATTAAATATAGCCATAATCTAAACTTTATATACCTATGCATATTATTATATCTATATCATATTGATACATATCATAAGATACCACTATGAACCTAAATTCATTCTAACACATCGCACATTGTACTTGCTTCATAAGACGATATGAACATAATTGTATCCCATTACTACATAATATGATATGTATCATCGTATCTAGTATATTTGAAAAATGACATAAATTTGGTTACTTAAAAAATGATCAGTTGCACTTTTGAGTTTGTCTTAAAACCCTTTCTTTATATAAATGTTTATCAATTATATAACTTATGAAAGTTGTATACTCTTTATTTAAAGAAAGGTTAAATAATATGCCTTTGAAAATGATATTTAAATATTATGGAGTAAATTCCATATCGTTGTTAATGGCTTACAAGTGTGAGTCAAACAAAGCTTCATTCAAGCATGAAATTTATATAAACAATCAGTTTTTTTTTTCTAACATAAGATTATTAAAGTCATTCCAAATTCCAAATCATGTTTAGTATATTTGCCACAATATATTAAGCCTACTATGTCATATAGATTATTAAAGTCATTCCAAATCATGTTTAGTATATTTGCCACAATATATTAAGCCTACTATGTCATATATTAAGCCTACTATGTCATATGAGTATAGCTTAACTAGCATGTTCCCAATTTATATATTTTGAATCTATTTCTTTGTGTATTGTTATAAGTAATAAGTTTTCAACTTAAGTCATGTACGTTGGTTGAATATAATTTTTCTAGATAAATATTTTTTTTATAGATAACAATAAGATGATTCACTTCATTTTATCTTTATTCTACATGACGTATTTTACCTCTTGTCTTGCTTATGTATAATTACGACATTATACTATTACTTGCATATGTTATTATTCCTTTCATTTGTATTATTATTTTGTATTGACCTTGTTATAAATTCATATACTCACTCATCAGTCTTGCTTGTTTCACTGTATATTTGCATTTAATACATGATACATTTTATATAACACCATCATAAACACATATGATCATCAAGATACAATTATGTTTTGTTTGCTCACAATTTATGTTACCACCACTCTTACCTACTTATTTACTTCCCTAAACTTCAGTGCTTATTACTGTCTATTTTCATTTATTATTCGTTAGTTTTCTCATGGATTTTAGTACTTATACTCATTTTACTATATAGCTCTTATTATAATTCCACTTAAATATAACATCATTATTCATTCCATATTGCTATTATACCCTTTAAGTTGCATTTTTATCACATGCTTATGTTATATATATGTGTGTGTGTGTATTCCTTAGTTTTTTCATGACATTTAGTGCTTATACTCATATTACTATATAGCTCTCACTATAATTCCACTTCCATCTAAGATCATTATTCATTCCATACTGCTATAATACCCTTTAAGTTGCATTTTAAAGGGTATTATAGCAATATGGAATGAATAATAATGTTAGATTGAAGTGGAATTGTAGTGAGAGCTATATAGTAAGATTAGTATGCATGCACACACACACCTTTGATTTTTTTACTTATTTGTAAACTCATTTTCCTCTTCTTTTATGATAAATACTCATTACACTATGCCACCTTATACTTATTATTCGCTTCTCATATTTAACTAAATCAACACAATACTTACACCTATAATATTTTATTTTGGATCTCTACACTTATTTATACCATTCTATTCATTTTAACCAACCTTGTTGTTACTATACTTTCATATTCACCCACTAAAATATATTGTATTTTGTCTCCTACCTTCATTACTTAAATTCATATCTACCCACCCATTTGATCCCATATGTGCTACAATAATATTCATGCTCCTTATATTCACTATCATTTATCATGTAATGTTTATGTAATGTTTGCATCCTTGTCCATGCTCCTTATACTTCACTATCATTTATCATGTAATGTTTACATCCTTGTCCTCTGCTTAAACACTATTTCACTAACTATCCCTTACTATCCCTTACATTGATATATATGTATTCCCCTTATCTTTTGTTCCTAGCAATATTATTACTATTTTAAATTCTCATTTACTTGTTCATGCATACCTCTACATTAATTCTCTTATCCTCTCTACTTTATTCCTTTTAGTCTATTCCTCACACATATCGACACTCATTATTCATATGGCATTAACCACACAACATGATGCATTTTACTTCCATGGGTGTACTAAGATTATACTCTCTATTCATCATTACTTAAATGACACTATATTATACAACACCGTTGTCTCAATATCTATTTGACCTAATTACCTTGTATTCAATATTTCCAACTGCTATGTTTGTTGTGTGTAACCTTTAACTCTCAACTCATCTTAGCAATCACTTTTTCAAGCTCACATTAACATGCTTGTAACGCGTAATTTAAAAAACAAGAGCCACAAGGTGGCAATGTCCCCGACATTGCCACACACTATTGCAAGAGAAGGTGCAACTTTGTTTTCAACTATTAAGTAAGCAAGTAAGTTGACTTGCTCTTCTTCTTTTTTGATATTTATATAAATTTGAATATGATTTCTCTACTTTTAATATAAACAAAAAAAAATCATTAACATCTTTATAAAATATATAAATGTGGTGTTTTTTTTATATTATACTAAATTTTAATATGAATTTTCTGCCTTTAATATAAACCAAAAAATCATTAACATCTTTATAAAATATATAAAAGTAGTGTTTCTTATCATGCTTAATCCATTTGTATGAAGGAACAATCAAGCATTATCCTTTTTCATGCTTAGAAATGTTATCTTACCCTATTCAACTACACAATTAGACATGGGAATATTGTCTTCTTAAGGTGCTTTTTATTTAAATCTCTAAAAAACGAACCTATCTCATATCTTACATTCACAATTAAATATCTACAAACTAAGAAGAAGAAAATGATTAATTTAAGCATTTTATCTTTTAAACATTTTTTTTCTTGTCTACCATGTATCATTCTTTTTTTTAAGTCTCTAAAAAATTGAACCTATCCCATATCCTTTACCTTACCTTCACAATTAAAGATCTACAAGCTAAGAAGAAAACAATGATTATTTTAAGCAAAGTTTATCTTCTTAAACATTTTTTTCTTGTCGACCATGTATCATTCTTCAAAATTTATAAATGATAGAGTTCAAGATTTTCTATTTTTGACCCCATTGTTAGAAAACATGTTAAGAATGAAGGATTAAAAACATTCATTAACAAATGTACGTATGCATTCCATATAATCTTTTATGGGCGGAGATGTGTTTGATCTATCAATTCGAAAGGATATTATTCCCGGTGTTTTCCGTTGGTAGCTTATGAGAAGTATTGAAACACCTTGTCTCAACAATCTCACCTTTCACACGGTGTTTTTTCTTCCGATGTGCAGACAAAATTTGATGGTGAACCTCTTATCCCAAAAAAAAAAATGCTTTATCATTAAGTGGTTTGTGGTTTCCTTGTATATCTATTCTGATTTCATAGTTTTCCATTCATTTTTGCATCGATTCAATGATCGCAACCATTCAATCATATCTCTTCACGCTTTACCCTTCAATCATTTGTTTGGTTGATACGCCTCCTTGTCACGAGCGTTCAACTATCAATGTCCCAAACGGTGTGTGTAACGTAGTATCAATGCTACAAGTTCCAATTAGTCTTGGCTTGGCATCATCCTCGAACTACAAAATGAGCCTCGAACTAAAAAATAGGAAGCTTTTGTGTGATACACTGATTTATTTTTTCATGTGTATAATATCTACTCTTTGGGATATTTTTGTAAAGAAGTGAATTATCATAATAATATCTGATGCCAGGATAATAATTGTTATTGATTCGAGGTTGAGGGGAGCATGTTCTGGTGCAATGGAAGATGACCATCAAAATGGAAACAAATACAAAGATATTTAATGTCCTGCAAAATTTAGTCCAGGAATTGATATGCAACAACAAAAGAATAAAGAAGAAAAGTAGACTGTGAAATTAATGAAGATGTCAAATTTCTCAAATTTTAGTATTAATAATAATTAAAATTTATTATTAAACCAGGATTCATCCCTATCTCAATCGAATTGCCCACATCAAGAGAATTCAAATACACTTTAAATTATTCAGCAAAGATGCCAACAATGGCTTAAAAAATAGCAAAAGAAAAGCTTGATCTGCCCAATAAACCACTAGCCATTAATAGAGTAGTACCATCTAGAATAAAAACTTTCATTACAGAGAACATATTTGATATGTCCACTCAGCTTAACATTGCATCATCTAGCCCGGATGCGGGTGATAACACCGGCAACACTCGTCCCATTTTTTGGCCACCGATTACAGCACGTGTAATGCTGGAGACATCCCAATATGCCAGCGCTCCTCGTCAACAATCTCAGGATTCTCTATGCATGGGAGAAATTTCCCTGGTCACTTTGGCTCATGCAAACCAGGCTGGTGAAGGTACGTCCTCCTAGGTACATTCATGGCTCGGCTGCGAGGATTAATGTTGGAAGGTACATGGAATGACAGGCGTTTAATTCAGCACCATGTCGAGTCTTATGTTATGGAAGGTCGCAGTGTTGGGTTTACAGTCCGGTGGGAGGTTTGCAGTGTCTTTGTTGCAGTGCGTTCCAGGGTCTGTGCTGGTAAGAACGCTCCTCTGCGTATTGGTTTCAGGCTCAGGTTAGAAGCAATGTCTCTCCAGAGGGGAACTCCAAGACGTGCTAGTTCAGGAAGGGACAAACCCCAGAGGGGTTGCAGTGCACTGATTCCGGCGGATTATGAACCGCATATTTCTCCGCGAGTCCGTGTATTGGTGGAATCCTGGGAGAACAAGGTTCTCAACCGCAAGCTCTCGACGGGTAAGGAAGGTGGTCGAATTAATCACTACTGGATGCTAAAGAATATGCTCTGTAATCTGGCAGAGGGCATGCTCAGTAATTGGGCTGAGGCTAGGATTGCAGTTCATTCCATGAAAGAAAAAATTGTTGAGATGGATGCTCAACTCACGGCCATGGACAACTCCTTTTCATGGAAAGGAACGGCAAGCATTTCGAGTCTGGACGTTCACAAAATGGGGGGGTGTGCTCAGGGTGGCGTAGCTAGTGGCAACGAATCTGGAGGTCAGGCTCTCACCAGTCTAAGTGGCAGCGGTAGCGCAACGGGTTGCTATACTAAAACGCCATGTGTCAAACCTTTTCCGGTTCCATCAACCGTGGAACCTCTCCTGAAGCGCCTAAAGGACTCGCCTGCCCAGCAACCGCCTTCTCTGTCTCCAACACCGAATGTCGCCACCAATTCACCCACTTTGTACAGGAAGAATGATGGGCTTGACCCATTACTGAAGACATTCCCTCGATTTAATGTTTGTTTTGAACAGGTTTTTTTGGTCCTGTCTCTAGAAGGTTTTTTGGTTATAGTCTAAGCATTTCTATTTAAAATTGTATGTCTTTTTTTCTGTTTGGCTTCGCTCTTATATAGGAGCCTGATATGTCTTTTATGGACCTCTGTAACTCAGTCTCTAAGTTTCTCAGTCATGAACATCTTTATCGTGAATTTGGTTAGAACGCTGGTATTTTTTGAGAGGCTCTGGAGGAGGTTCTACCTCTTTCAACCTTAGGCAGCCAAGATATTTGTATGTAATTTTTTTTTCCTCTGTAATATAATATATTTGTGCAGCTTACAAAAAAAAACATTGTATCATCTAACAACAGAGACCATGTTTTTTTTGCAGGGACTTCTTAATTTCAACTTCAATTTCAAATAAAACTATGGCCATCTGTGATTATCTATGGCATATTCAAATTCAAAAACATACCCAGAAGTCCAAAATAATCGGATGGTTTACAAACACTGGTATCAAGTTTTCTGAGATGGCCTCCCAAAACGATTGCATACTCAGAGACTTGTAGAACCCAGAAACGATATCGCCCACTTCAAACCCTATTGAAACAGAGCGGAACACCTGCACAAACAACAAAAGAAATATTGTAGAAATTGTTTAAATACAAACGGTGTGCAAGAGCGGATTCAAAATGGAAGTTTTTGAAAGGCCAAATGAACATTGTGGAAGTTTTTGAAATGGAAGACAACTCAAAATTCGTCCATTAGGAATACTAAAAGGACAAAGGAATAGCTAGGAAGTTGTTACATTAACTCTTCATCCATTAGGAATACTGAAAGGACAAAGGAATAGCTAAACATTTGTTACATTAACTATTTTTCAGTGTATTGCATCTAGAAAATCTCAAGCCCATCTTTCATGGCCAACAGAAGTGCACACGCATACTGAAGCTACATATGCTCTCCTTTCCAATCCCATGTCTTGGTTTGGCCTTGGCATTCTCTTAGAAGAGGGAATAGAGAATTTCATTCTACCTTACTTTGCAAATTGTGTTCTAGTAGGAGGTTTTTCTTCTTGTTCAAATCCATAGTCATAATCATGGTTTTCTGTGGATCCTGAAGGCCTTTGGCATTCTAGAGGTGCAGTGGGATACCTTGAATAATCATGGCACTATGAATATGTCATAAACCTTTTCTTACCCAATCCATTCTTGTTTTCTGCGTGGCATCCAAAGACTTGAACTAGGGGCCATAAATAGGATTTGTAGGGTCGCATGTGTATGAACACAATGGCGTGGACTGTGCAGGATTCCAAACACATCCATCTAGCTCAAGGCTGGTGTAAGAAGCTACAAATGGAGAAAAATTGTAATCAACTAGATATGTTCCTCCTTCGGCGGCCCTGTCGGATCCATCCCAAATTGTAGAGTATATAGACATTGGCTTTGAAGGATACTGCAATCCCATGCCTTGCGTATGGACTACCTCACAAATAGGGATGTTGTCCACCAAAAATCTGCATGTATCATTGACATAAACAAAGGCTGGATGAGTCACATAGATCCAATCAAAACAATCACAGCACTGTTGAAACCATGTATATATTCACATCAATAGAGAGAGAACTTGATTAGCAGCAATGTATATATTCACAGCAATAGAGAGAACTTGATTAGAAAATCATAGAAACAAACAGATATCAGTAGGGAGAAGAATATTATTTATAAATCTATACAATGGACTAATTTCATGCCCTGGTATAGTGGTAAATGAGGCCTTTATCATCGATGAAAAAGAATTTTGAAAACCTTTTGGTTTATATATATATATATATATATATATATATATATATCAAATACTATATTTATTATATAATGTTTTTCCTTAAAACATTGAATCTTACCTTAAGACATACTACATGGAACGATATTCATTTACAATGATAAGAATAAAATAGCTATCATACCAACCTTTCTGGCAAAGAATCTACATAATCCTTGTACTTCAATTTAAGAGTACCCTATTCTCCCAATACAGTGTTCATTAATTTTGTCATCTAACTTGCAAAATAGAGTTTAGATCCCTTCCAATATTACACTGTTTAGATCAAAACCCTAACATACATTTTCAAAGTTATGTGGAGAATATTGGTCCCTTTAAAAATCCAAGCTGAATCCCTGTAGGGTGTAAGTAGAAAGATCATTCTCCCAATACAGTGTTCATTAATTTTGTCATCTAACTTGAAAAATAGAGTTTAGATCCCTTCCAATATTACACTGTTTAGAGCAAAACCCTAACATACATTTTCAAAGTTATGTGGAGAATATTGGTCACTTTAAAAATCCAAGTTGAATCCCTATAGGGTGTAAGTAGAAAGATTAGAACAGAAATTTATGTTGATGCATATAGACAGAAAGTTCTATATATGAAAAATTAAGAGCTTATGATCTTAAAACAATGATAGCATGACCAGAAAACTCAATATGTTAATCAAGGGAATAATTATGATCTTAAAAACGATGATACATGACCAATATGTTAATCAAGGGAATATTGAAAGAAATGAAATAAATTGATGTTTATGAAATAAATAAATAAATTTGTCTTTGAAAGTTCAAATGGTAAAACCAATTAATGGGTTCAGAGAAAAGGTAATTCACAATCTTTATTTTATATATTTCTAGATAGTGTATTGGGTATATTTATCTTGCCTAATGGTTCAGTATCGAGCAGTGTTATATCCTGGTAATTGCTCACTTTGGTATGAAGAATTTTGTGAAGTCAGTAATATTCATTATTTAGTGAAAAAATATTAGTTTATATATATATATATATATATATCCACATTCAAGCTCTCAAGCTCGAAAATCTCTGTAGTGCAAAAACAAGTTTACAAAATTTACTCATTTAGCCCGAAACACCTGCAAAGATTGTCTTCACTTTCTTCTTCACACCAAAAGCAGTGGCGGAGAGTGCACGGTTTCGAATCCCTGCACTTCATTGGAAACAGCCACCCTGTTAATCTGGTTGTCGTTCCCATTAACGTGATGAACTGCATGACATTCGGTTGTGTTCCAATTAACATGATGAACTGCATGACCATTAGCAGTTATGTTCCTGTCAACATATGCATTACTATACAAATGTCTGTTTCCATTGATGGAAAATCCATTTGTTGTTGCTTCCCCATTTTATATGTTGTAAAGTAGTAGGAAGCAATCAAATGCCAGAGATGTTGGAAGCACAGAGTAAGAGCGAAGATCTTATAATGGTGGGGAGGGTCGCTCAACCTTATCACAGCATTATTTTTTTACTACAGCGTGAGAGTACATCTGCCATTACGCATAGATTTTTCGAACAACTTCAGTCTTATTAACAGACTTTTAAGAATAAATATATGCAGTCCCAAAAGAGCCAGTGAGTGGATTAGGGTCGAGTGACAATTGGTTTAAACGTATATTGAGGTAATTTCCCACTAGTCCCTTTTCTTTGTTGCTTGTTACGACGTCTCCATATAGAATCATTAATATGAGTAGTTCTCTCTTTCACTATGTGAGTGAATTGTGTTTCATTTTAATTTTGAAGAGAATAGAATCACTACATAATAGCCACCGTTCTCCCATCCTACATTAAATTGTAGTTTGTTCCTTCAAAAGAGTTGACCCATACTTCTGTACATATCTTATTATTTATATTTTATTACCCTGGCTTCAAACTAATGAAGGAGCAAGGTCTTATATATATACTTGAGTTCGTTAGAGTTTCAGGTATGAGTGGTCTGAATTATAATTTAACTCAGTTAAGTAATGTAAATAAAAGAATAATCTCTTTAATCCTATAATCCCTTACTATTAAGAATGAGACCCGTTATGCAAAGGGTAAAAGGTGCAGAGATTTTTCGAACAACTCCATTCAAGAATGGACAAAGGGTAAAAGGCGCAGAGATTTTTTGAACAATTCCATTCAAGAATGGACAAAGGGTAAAAGGTTCAAAGATTTTTCGAACAACTCCATTCTCTGGCATGCCATGCAAAAGGTAAAAGGTGGAGACATGCCAATGGTTAATGCATGCATGCAGATTACGAGGGCTACATTCTAACTCCATTCTTTGGAAACATACCCGTTATTAATGCTTGTGGATACCAAGTTGAGAATAATTTTGGGAAAATACATCAGGTTGTGAATAACTTTGGTAAAATACACCAACTTTTAATGATTGTAAAAACTTTTGTTGTATTTAATTTTTGCTAACCAAAGCTCGTCGGGTCTTGGGGCACAAGACTTTAGAGAAACGTCACCTGCACTAACCAATGAATAAGCACAAAAATAGTTTTAAAAAATAAAAATAATACACAACCTCGGACTAAATAACATGTTTTGGTTAAAGTTACTCCAAATTAGTCTAAATAATAGCCTTGACCAATTCAGATATATCCCCTTGTTGGAGACATAAAAAACAAATATAAATTCATTCTATACACAACTACTTTGAATAACACAAATCTCACACATACAAAAGAGAGAGCTTGGAAAAAACATACTATCAATAACACATAAAATGTAATTTGAAAAAGAAAAGAAAAAAACATAAAAAGTCTATATTCTACCCTTTTCTTAATGGTTGAGTACACATCATTTTAGTTATACTTTACTTCCGACCTGTGCTTGCTCTCATGCATTGTTGTTTACATCATTGCTCAATCAAACATCATATTATCTTGTTCATACTTGCGTTATCTTCATTTCCTTATTGTAATATTATATTATAACCTTCCCTTCATTTCCTTATTGTAATATTATATTATAACCTTTTCATACTTACAATACCTTCATTTTCTCATTGTAATCTTATATTATAACCCACCTTGTAATTTTTCTCTTCGGTTATAACTTACCTTAGTATACTCAATATATTTAATTATATTGCAATTTAAGGGTCTGTGTGTTTAATTCTCTGTTACAAAGCTAATGATCAAAAGACAAGTGGGGGAGGTGCAACGTCACATAACTATTCCCCTGAGCTATTGTGGTGGAGTCTACTGAGGACTTATTTTTAATTGCACTTATGGGTAGCATTGTATTCCTTACTAACACACGCCACAATCCGTGCAAAGGCCACTATGGCAAGGGCACTTCATTCCATTATGGCAAGGGCACTAATAATTGGTGTATTTATTGCTCTTAAGGCGTTGATTCACTTGGCAATGGAAGAGATTTCACAACTAGATATTAGGGATTCGAAGTTTGTTATCTCTTTGTCGAGGACCAAATACAAATTCAAAACATCTAGCATTTTCCTTTTACTTAGTTTGCTTAAAGAAAACATGGTACATTTTGAACAATTTTTTTGGGGAATATGTATATCATAAACTAAATAACTTGGCTATGAACAACCTATAGCTAGATTATTGCTCCCTCTAAGACAAGTAATCATAGTTACATTTCATGAAGGTTGAGATTTTAAGTCTAGAATAGTTTCATAAGTTTTCTTATATGTGTAATATTCTAGATGTTGTCAATTTTGGATCTCCATTTTTTCGTCTTATTTTATATTTTTATTTTGAGGGCGGAATAGGGGGAAGTATTTTTTGCTTAATCAAATTAACCTTAACATAATAAGATTAAGTATATTAATCAATCATAACTTAACCCATTAATTAACTTTAAAAAATTAATTTTTA
>LPNX010510067.1:625547-675333 GCA_001517045.1 Pseudotsuga menziesii
AGCATCCTAGGGTTCTGATAGTCACGTTGGTACAACTCCTTCTCGTGAAGACAGACTGGTTCAGGTCTTGGGCTGCATATGCTCTGGTTGGAAGAAAGGCGCTCTGGGAACGTTGTCTTGCACAGACAGACTTGGTGCTTCTGTTCTGCAACAAGAAATTGCAGTGCTCAAGAGTGTGACAAGAGATTTGTGGGGTGAGAACCAGGACTGTATTGTTTACCCTCTGTATACTCAGTTTTCCCGCATAGCAATTACGACCGATTCTGGAGGTATGGCTCACACTAGTGATAATGCTGGGTTGCTGGACATTAAGAAGAACCTACGCAGGCTGTATGAGATGACAGCAATAGGGGTAATGGACAATAAAGAAATGGCCAAGGAAATCAAAAGAATGAGTGAAACTGTCACCTACACATCGCTTCAGGTTAGTAACCATGATGCCCGAATAGATGATAACGAGAGCAACCTGCGCGTGCTGCTGGGCAAGGTGGACAAAATCCAGGAAGACCTGGAGAAGCTCATCACCATGAACCAGGAAAGTAGGGTTAATGGAGTAAATGAAGCAGCTGATCATCCCATGGAAGAAGAATTGGTTATACAGCCCAGGGCTCTTAGAGGCAACCCTTAACTTATGTCTTTTGGTAAATCTGTTTTATTTTGTATGGGTTATGTTTTTTTGCATATTTCTATGTAGCCAGTTTGTGAGGGTATATACTACCCGCCACAATTGCAATTTTGGAACGATCATATGCACTGTCTTATGGAAAACTTTCAGGACATGCCAGTTGTGCAGCAATTTTGATCTGCCGGCATTATATTTCTTGCTTCCTTTGTAATGAATGGCTGTGCACAGCCTGTTAATATATTTCTCCTTTTCTGTTTTTGTTAAAAAAAAAATATTTTTTTGAAAATTAGACTTTAAACATTAATCTATTCTTTGTGCATCCACACAAGCCACTTGTCAACTTTTCCTACAATTTGCAAAGACAAACATTTCATTGAATACAATTTTGACACATTAAAAGATATTATAATGTTTTTTAAGTATCATTGGAAAGACAACAGAAACCCCTAGAATTCATTTTTTTTTATTGCATGCCAAATTTCACAAAGCATGGATTATTTTTTAGGGATTTGATTTAATAAAAATAAAATATAAAAATTTGACCATCACTTTTGGCCAAAAAGTGTTACCCATCTTCATAGGTTCAGACCAAAACAAATTTAATTTTTAAACAACGGTCATTCTACTCAAGAATTAATTAATAAATCAAATGACTTAATCAACAATTTATGAAATAATTTCAATTATTATTTAATTCCTTGCATTCTTCTCCACCTTATAATAAAATTATTATTTAATTAAATTAAATTCAAAATTATTAAGTTCTCTCATTCATTTCAACTCATTATACTTAATATTTGTCTCCATGACTCGGCTCTGAGTATAGACCTCTTAGCTAGGGTTTTTAGTCATGATTCACCTTTACACCCTCTAGTTCATGGTAGATACTTCTTCATTACTTGTAGGCACAAAATACAAGCACCAAAGAACTCCCTCAACTTTTTTTGTCTCCTTCACTAGAGGATACCAAATTTGGAGCAAAGGTTCCAATCTCTTAATACCTAGCTCCAAGTTGGGCCTTCTCCAAATACTTCCAAACACTTAGGTCTTCCATAAACAAAAAACCTCATCCTTCTTCAAGCCCTCACTTTCTGCATTTTCCTGCTACCCCTCTATCCTCAATGAGAGTGGTTACCCCCATCCCCAAGAAGGCCTCAGAATAATAAAATGATACTCTGTATTCTTAAAATCCTACCCACATTTAATAAACTGACAATGCACTTCAACAATATAAAAATAAAACCAACCTAATCATATCCAATCATTTAGTAATAATTACGAATAAGCCTTTACATAAAAGGAATGAAATTCAATTTTGATTATATGGAAATTTTCTCCCTTCATAAAATGAAATCTTACTTGGAGATGAAAATAAAATTAATCCAAATTAAACTTAATTCATAAGCATGCAATTTAAATTTATATTACAATCATCATGCATCAAACCATTTATCATTTTATTTTAATTACTAATATATCTAGAAATTATACTAGTGTATGTGCATAATGTATGTATGCATAGTTGGCGCATACATAACATGTCTGTGTAATAATGATATAGCCATCACCTCTAATGCATGTTTCATATATGATCTCAGCGAAGTAAGCAAGACAATAATTGAATAAATCACAAGATCCAAAATCCCAATAACAAACTCACAATAATTCATATTAACTTAAGATTACCCCAAGACTATCATAAGTGAATTAAGCAAATGTTTTAGAACATAAAAATAATCAATAGGGAACTAAGGTGGCATATCTAATTCTGTTGATTTTTCTTAGGAGCATCGAGAGCCATTCTCTTAGGAGAATGGGGACACCTGGTTTGTGACCACGGTGTGGACTCAACCTAGAGTTGAGTGATCATTATGTTGAATGATGATATCTGGTCTAAGACCACGATATGGACCCGATTCTGCACTGGGGGGACTCAACCTTGAGTTGAGTGACCATTATGTTGAATGGTGACATCTGGTCCGAGACCATGATGTGGAACCAGTCTAGTATTGGAAGACTCAACCTAGATCTGAGTAGCCATTCTTTTGAATGGAGGCACCTGGTCAGTTACCAGGAATTCCCCTAGTCTAGGACTAGGGACTTGGCCCGAGGTTGAGGGCCACTCTCCAGGAGAATGGAGGCACTTGGTCTATTACCAAGTATTTGACCTAGTGTCAAATGATTCAGCCTATGGCTGCAGCACCTGGTATGTTACCAGGAAGACACTATAATCCCTAAACCGGGTCTAGGCATGTGTGACACTCTAACCCTTGATCAATGGGCTTTGCGATCTTTTCCAAGGCTTAGCTACCCTTGGTTAAGACACCTTAGTACCTGATCTTGGTGTCACACAGAGTGTGAGATAAAAGCATTAGTAATTCTCTATGTTTATGATGATGTACTTTGAATGGTGATGAAATACCACATTGACCACATGTGTTGACCATAGGGGCACTTGAAGAAGGCTAAAGAAAAATTCAAAAATACATAAAGGCCCTTAGTACGACTAAGGTGTAAAAGTGAAAGGGCAAAAAGACCTTTAGTTCCACTAAAGGCAAAAGTCAAAATTAGAAAAGAATAAAATATTAATATTTTGATATTTCTAATTTTGTCCACTTACAAGTGATTCAAAGGATATAAAAGAAGATCAATCCATTTCATTATTACACACACTTGCTCTCACAGATACAACTGCTCCAACTGAAGATTGCACAAGTGACAGAAGAAAATGAAGGTTGATGTGATGCCCTAGCATGGATGAGTCTAGCTAGGGCATTCACACTTATTTTCTATAACCCTAAGCTAGGGTTTCTACATATGCAAGGTTTTATCAGTTTTGTGAGTTAAAGGTTTAACCCTACCTCATCCTTCCTTCACGGCTACTTCACCAAACCTCCTCGAGCAATTATTCTTGGCAGCTACAAGATTTACGGGCATCCTATCTCTTCATGGCTGCCCTCATTCTTCCTTTGGGCAGCCTTTACAGCACTCGGGCAAAGTGCCCTACCTCCACGGCAGCACTGCCTAGCCTCTGAGCTGCTACAGCAGGCTCGAGGCTGGAAGCTTAGGCTCACAGGCCACTACAACAAGCCTCGAGAAGCCAACAGGTACCCACGGGTTGTTGTAGTAGTCCTTGGGCAGCCTGTTAAGCCCTCCAGCCCCGAGCACCAGACCCAAAGGTGTTCCAAGCATGCCACCATGCCTCGGGCCAGCAACAGGGCCATCTGACATAAGGCTCAAACAAAGCAGGTCTGCCCTCCAGGCAGCAGACCCATCTTCGGGCGATAGACCCATCCTCGGGCAGCAAGGAAAACAGGTGTAGCACAGGTTCGGGCAATAGGGAAGCTAACGGGCAGGAGAGAGAAACGGTTCCATACAGAAGTTAAACAGATCCGGGTAGGGTCTGAACTGTTTGGGCAGGAGAGAGAAGATTAGGGCATCAAGCCCTCATTTTTGTAAAAAGCTAATTTGGCATTTTCGTGGAAAAATTAATCTTCTCTGTAATTGTGGTACAACCTAGTTAGGGTTTGTGGATTTTTGGAAAATCTCAGTCATCTCATTTACGAGATGAATTACTAATGCTTTTGGGGTTTTTGTCCTTTAAAGGTTTCCCTAGTGAAAAATCATGTGTTCAATGTGTTGATGTGATTGATTTTGTTTACTGCACTTGTCATTTGTTTAAGTTAGTCTGCAAAAATTTTAAGTATTCATGCTAATGCTAAAATTCAACATGTTATCAGAGCTTAGCATGTAAAGACACAGTAAAGGGAAATTGTTGTTGTCTTCCTAGACCTTGGGATATTTTGCAGACATAACATCTGACTAAGTGGCAGATATGTTCATCATCTTCAGACCGGAAGAGAAGCTACAAGGTTTAGTTAACTACAACTCCTGGAAGGCTAGGTTGATAGCTATTCTAGAAGAAAATTACTTGGATGACATTGTGTTTAATGTCAATGAAGAGCCAACTTCTAATGCTGGCAGACTTCCTTACAAGAAGAAGTAGGGTAAGGCTAGAAGAATCATCTATGATTTTGTCAAAGAAACAGTGATGCCCAACATCACAGCTCTAAATACTGCCAAAGAATGCTTTGACACCTTGGCCAACTTGTATGAGAAGAAGGCTCCCAGTCAAAAGAGATTCTTGAAGAAAAGGCTATGAACTTTGAAGCTGAACAAGGATGAAGGACTTGTTTCTTTCTTCATGAAGATTGCACAGGTAAGAGATCAACTCATTGCTATTGGTATTGATGTGGATGATGATGACCTTGTGCAAACTGTAGTTGATGGTCTCCCAAAATCTTGGTAAACCTTCATGGCATCTGTCAGTGGACGAGAGAATCAGCCAACTTTCGAAAGACTGTGGCATGATTACATAGAAGAAGAGGGAAGGACATCAGGCAAGGTAACCTTGCACTTGTAGCAAAGACAAAGAAGTTCAATAAGCCTTTCCCTCAGCAAAAGAAGGGAAAGAAACCTCAAGGTAAGTTCTCTGACATGTCAAAAGTGGAATGCTATAATTGCCACAAGTTTGGACATTTTTCCAAGGATTGCAGGAAAACTAAGAAGAAACCCAAGTGAAGGTTTCAAGCCTCTGTTGCAGAAGCAGAAGAGGAAGAAGAAGAAGAAAAACAAGGCTAACAAAGAAGAAGAACCTAGAAGAGAGTACTACCTGATTTCTGCTCTCTCTGGTTCTATCACAAACATTGCCACCTCTTGGTTGGTGGATAGTGGTGCCTCCAGACACATGACAGGTAACTGTGGAGTTCTCACCAGTTACAGAAAAAAGAAGTTCACCACACAGGTGGAACTTGGAGATGACTCCACTTACAATATTGAAGGAGTTGGCTCAACTTCACTTCAACTTGACTCAGGTACGGTTCTTCATATTGATGATTCCTTGTATGTTCTTGGTTTAAAGAAGAATCTTCTATCTATTGCTGGATTAGAGGACAAGGGCTACATATTCCTCTTCATGGACAAGAAAGTCCTTCTATGGGAAAAGGACGAAGATCTAAGCTCAGCTGTACAGATTGGCATTCGAGAGGGAGGCCTTTACAAGTCTTCCGAAGATTCCACTCATGCTTTAGTACATCATATAGTTGATCCATGTGAACTATGGCATAGAAGGTTTGGACACCTTCACTACATAACTCTCCCAGGATTGCAGAAGATGGTCACAAGTATGCCAAAGGTATCTCCAAAACATGATCGAATCTGCAAAGGATGTGCTCTAGGTAAGAACACTATGAAATCATTTTCCAGAAGCAAGAATAGATCTAAGGCATTTTGGACTTGATTCACTCTGACATTTGTGGGCCTATGTCTTGACCCTCTTTGAGTGGGTGTTTATATTACGTCACGGTTCATTGATGATTACTCTCAGAAGTCATGGATTTACTTCCTCAAGGCCAAGAGTGAAACTTTTGACAAGTTCAAAGAGTTCAAGGCACTGATTGAAAATCAAACTGGCAGACACATCCGTATATTGAGATCAGATAACGGAGGTGCATATGAATCTAATGAGTTTGATGATTTTTGCCAGGAAGCATGAATCAAGAAAGAGTTGACAGTATTGTACAACCCTCAACAAAATGGGGTTGCCAAAAGGAAGAATAGAACGATATGTGAAGCTACTAAAGCCATGCTTACCGATCTATATCTTCCTTTATCTTTGTGGGTTGAAACTATAGGAACTGTTATGTACATCTAGAACAGAAGCCTTCATGCTATCTTGGGGGAGAAGACTCCAGAAGAAGTCTTCACCAAGACGAAACCTGTAGTTGATCACATGAGGATATTTGGCACTCGGGTGTACATTCATGTGCCAAAAGAAAAGAGGGCTAAGCTAGAGCCCTCCAGTAAGAAGGGTATATTTGTTGGGTACAGTGATTGATCGAAGGCTTATCGTCGCTATGTACCTAGACAGAGGTACATTGAAGTCAGTAGAGATGTAATCTTCCATGAGGAAGCTGTGTTTCTAAAAACACTAGAGCTTTCAATGGAAGATGAAGTTCCTCCACTTGAGCTTCTAGCTTAAGAAATTCAAAGGGAGGAAGAGGAATTTGAGGATCAAATTCCAGATGCACCTGATGACACTGAAAGTCCACCAAAAGAACTACTTGAAGTTCCTCCTTCCAAAAGGAGACATGCTTGGTACCCAGAGATGGTGCAAGGCAAGAAGCATAAAGCTCGTCCCAGGAATTTCAGAGAAATCATAAGACCACAGAAGTACTTTGGTCTTATGAGCTAGCTTATCAGTGCAGAACCTTCATCATACGAAGAAGCAGCAAGTAAACAAGTATGGGTAGATTCCATGATTGAAGAGTTCAGTTCAATCATGAAGAATGATATGTGGGAAGTTATTCCTAGACCATCAGGAATGTCAATAGTAACATCCAGATGGATGTATAAAATCAAGCATGTTGTTGATGGTAGTGTGGAGAAGTATAAATCCAAATTCGTAGCTCATGGCTTCACTCAAAAAGAAGGCATTGACTATGATGAGACATTCTCTCATGTTTCCAGGTATACTACCATTAGAACCATCATTTCACTTGCTGCAATATTTGGATGGAAGTTACATGAGATGGATGTAAAGACAACCTTCCTCAATGGCAAGATTAAGTAGGAAGTCTATATTGAACAACATGAAGGCTATGTGACTCCTGGGAAGAAGACATGTATATGTAAATTGAAGAAAAACTTGTATGGACTAAAATGGGCTCCGAGAGTCTAGTATGCAAGGATGGATGGATTTCTCCATGGCTTGGGGTTTTCCAAAAGTACAACTGATTCAAACTTGTACTTTAAGGTTGTTCATAATTATGTCTTAATACTTGTTCTATATGTAGATGACTTGTTTCTTACAGGTGATGAACAGTTAATAGAACAATGTAAGAGGGAGCTTACCTCTGAATTTGAGATGAAAGATATCAGGTTGATGCATTACTTCCTTAGCTTAGAGGTCTGGAAAAAGCCAGGCGAGATCTTCCTGACACAAGGAAAGTATGCAGTGGACATCTTGCAAATATTTGGGATGGAGAATTGCAATTCCATGAGCGTACCCATGACTACCAACTTGACAAAGTTGCGGGACTCGTCCACCGGTTCAGAAAGTGTGGACTCTACTCTGTACAGACAGCTCATTGGATCCCTGATGTATCTCGTGCATACAAGACCAGACATATGTTACACAGTGAATGCTCTGAGTCAGTTCATGTTCGATCTGAAGCACATACACTTGGTAGATGCCAAACATGTACTCAAATATGTGCAAGTTACTGTCGCTTATGGTTTCAGGTATACTTCCAGTAGTGGAGTATTATTATCTGGGTATGTGGATTCAGATTGGGCTGGCAATGCAGCAGACCGAAAAAGTACCTCTGGTTACTGCTTCAGTATGGGATCAACGATTGACTCAATGATCATCCATTGCGATAATCAGAGTTGCATAAATATTTCAAAGAACCCAGTGTTTCATGATAGCTCGAAACACATTGAAATGAGGTATCATTTCATCAGAGACCTAGTGTAGAGAGGTGCTCTGAAGTTGCAGTACATTCGTACGGATGAATAGATTGCAGATATCTTAATCAAGCCTCTGAAACATCAAAGTTTGAATACTTTCGTGACAATCTTGGCATGGCAAAGAATGCCTCTCTCACGGAGAGGGAGTGTTGATCTTTTTGAGCAGCATTGAGAGCCATTCTCTTAAAAGAATGGGGAAACCTGGTCTGGGACCACGGTTGGAATCAACCTAGAGTTGAGTGATCATTCTATTGAATGATAATATATGGTCTGAGACCACGATATGGACCCAGTTCTGCACTAGGAGGACTCAACCTTGAGTTGAGTGACCATTCTGTTGAATGGTGACATCTGGTCGGGGATCATGATGTGGAACCAGTCTAGTACTATTAGACTCGGCCTAGATCTGAGTAGCCATTCTTTTGAATGGTGGAACCTGATCAGTTACCAGGAATTCACCTAGTCCGAGACTAGGGACTCATCATGGGGCTGAGGGACATTCTCCAGGAGAATGGAGGCGTTTGGTATGTTACCAAGTATTTGACTTAGTGTCAAATTATGCAACCTATGGCTAAGGCACCTGGTCTGTTACCAGGAAGACACTATAATCCCTAGACCAGGTCTAGGCATGTGTGACACTCTGACCCTTTATTAGTGGGATTTGTGATCTTCTTGAAGGCTTAGCTACCCTTGGTTAACACACCTTAATACTTGATCTTGGTGTCACACAGAGTGTGAGATAAAAGCATTGGTAATTCTCCCTGTTTATGATGATGTACTTTGAGTGGTGATGAAACACCACCTTGACCACAAGGGCACTTGAAGAAGGCTAAAGCAAAAGTAAAAAATACATAAAGACCCTTAGTACCACTAAGGTGTAAAAGTGAAAGTGCAAAAATACCTTTAGTGCCACTAAAGGCAAAAGTCAAAATTAGAAAAGACTAAAATATTAATATTTTGATCTTTCTAATTTTGGTCCACTTACAGGTGACTCAAAGGATATAAAAGAAGATCAATCCATTTCATTATTACACACACTTTCTCTCACAGGTTCAGTTGCTCCAACTGAAGATTGCACAAATGACGAAAGAAAAGGAAGGTTGATGTGATGCCCTAGCATGGATGAGTCTAGCTAGGGCATTCACACTTATTTTCTATAAACACTAAGCTAGGGTTTCTAAAACTGCAAGGTTTTATCAGTTTTGTGAGTTAAGGGTTTAACCCCACCTCATCCTTCCTTCACGGCTACTTCACCAAACCTCCTCGAGCAATTATTCTCGGCAGCTATAAGATTTACGGGAAGCCTATCTCTTCACGGCTTCCCTCATTCTTCTTCTGAGCAGCCTCTACAGCACTCAGGCAGAGTGCCCTACCTCCATGGCAACACTGCCTAGCCTCCGATCTGCTATAGGAATCTTGGGGCTGGAAGCTTAGGCTCACGGGCTGCTACAGCAAGCCTCGAGCAACCAGTAGGTACCCACGAGTTGTTGTAGCAGTCCTCGAGTAGCCTGCTAAGCCCTCCGGCCAGCACCACCAGACCCGGAGGTGATCTGGACAGGGCACCGGGCCTCGGGCAAGAAGTAGGGCCATCCGAAATCCCTTCAGGCAGCCCAAATAAGGCTCAAATAGAGCAGGTCTTCCCTCCGGGCAGCAGACCCATCCTCGAATAGCAGGAAAAACAGCTGCAACACAGGTTCAGGCAGCAAGGAAGCTAACGAGAAGGAGAGAAACAATTCCATACATAAGTTAAACAGATTCGAGCAGTTTCTGTACTGTTTGGGAAGGAGAGAGATGATTAAGGAATCAAGCCCTATTTTTTTTTAAAAGCCAATTTGGCATTTTTGTGGAAAAATTGATCTTCTTTGTAATTGTGGTGCAACCCAGTTAGGGTTTTTGGATTTTTGGAAAATTTCAGTCATCTCATTTACAAATGAATTACTAATGCTTTTGGGGTTTTTGTCCTTTAAAGGTTTCCCCGATGAAAAATCTTGTGTTCAAGGTGTCGATGTGATTGATTTTGTTTACTGCACTTGTCATTTGTTTAAATTAGTCTACAAAATTTTTAAGTATTCATGCCAATGCTAAAATTCAACAAATTCCACAACAATATTCTTAACTACTCAAAACTAACCATTCTCCCTAACCTACATCCATCTTTCTCTATCATTTCATCTACCAAAACATGTTAGTGTCAACTATAATGAACTAACCCCAGATACAACTCATAAGTGAAAGTGTCAACTATATCAAACAAGTTTCCTCAACAGACAATTGATACTCACCATCACACAACTTGGGGAGTGTGTATTAGCACAACCCTCCCACAACTCTAGGTTTTAAAGGATAAATGATTGATAATACCTCCATCCCTACTGATATAACTAGGGTCAACACCCTATCAATTACACATTGAGTTGTTATTTTTGTTATTAAAACCACGTCAAATGACTAGCTTGAGTAATTGTGCTTCTTGTAAATATGCACTTTCCCACACATCATAGGAATATATTAAACTAATAAATAAAGTATGAATGCATGCTTTGTAGCATACCATTTTTCCTTCAATGTCAACATCTATGTCACTTTAAGACCACAATTATCTAACTATAACTTAGTCCACTTGACATGCAGATTAGTTTCTAAACACAAGATCATGCATAATTATTTAACAGATTATATGTGATTATCACCAACATAGATCCATCTTAAAAAATCTATAAAGCACCACTAGCGGTCCAATTACTTGGTGTAATTTTTTTTAATCTTGAAATCCAAAAATGTGATCCCTCTTTTGCTTAATAGATCTGAGTTTAAGTTTTATTTTTTTTATTTTATAGGATGACATGGATTTAATTTTTTAATTACTTTTATTTTTATTTTTAGCAATGTAATGTTATGTTATGTTGCCTTGTGTGACAACATCTCCCCCATACTAAGTTGTAAAGCACCTTGCTCATCTTGGTGCAATAACATTAACCCATGAACATGTAAACAAGTTAGCATATTTACCATATGTTTGCTTCCAATTGTTTCATTTCCAAGTATAACTTAAATAATTATCTATGTACTACATTTATCCATTTAATTAACATGTTGGAAGGAAATCATACCACTTTCCTCTTCTACAACATAAAAAATAAGTTTGATCCTTCTTTTGATTAATAGATCTAGGTTTAAGTTTTAATTTTTTATTTTATAGGTCAACATGGATTTAATTTTTTAATTACTTTTTTAATTTTTGGTAATGTAATGTTGGGTTATGTTACCTTGTGTGACATCTCCCCCATACTAGGTTGTAGATCACCTCGCTCCTCTTGGTGCAATAACATTAACCGATGAACATGTAAACAAGCTATTCTATTTACCATATGCTAGCTACAAATTGTTTGATTTCCAAATATAACTTAAATGGTTATCTATGTACCACATTTATCCATTTAATTTACATGTTGGAAGGAAATCATACCACTTTCCTCTTTTACAACATAAACAATCAGTTTTATGCACGACTCTAGTATACAAGGTCCATAAGTCCACAATATTGTTTCCTCAATCCAACTAAGTTCAACAAAGAATAAGCAAAGAAATATAAACTAGGTCATAATGCAATTTAGCTACAAAGTCAAAATAGGATGTTACATGTTTCTATGATGGACCGGTTCTTCATTTTTGTAACCACATCCTCTTGTGAACTGAAAGGAATTATCAACACTCTTGATTCTCGCTTCCCTGTAAAATACATCGAAGTCTTTGGAGGTGTACTCTCCTCCATTGTCAAACCTCAATGCTTTGATCTTTTTACATATTTGATTCTCAATAAAACATTCCAAAGATTTCAACAATGACCTTCAAAAGGTAACTTGAGCATTTTTGGAGGAAATGTCAATAAATGAATCATAATAAATGTTACCTTTCAAATAAGCTATGACATAGAACAACATACATCTAAATGAATCATATCAAGAAATGGCTTGAAAAACCAATGTTTTTTTACATGTTTCTTGAGTGCACAACACTCGAACACTTGTGCGTTTTGGATCTTTAAGTCCAACAATCCCTATTCAATGTCCTCCAAGAGTCTAGTGCTCCATAGATAAACAAATCAAATTTATTGTGCCAACACTCTTCCAACCTATCAAAGTTATGCACTAGAGCACCATATTTCACTAAATCCATAAACAACCTATATAAACCACCTTCTCACACAACATTCACCAAAACTTGACCATCATTTTGAATATGAGCTCTTATGATGACTTGCTTAAAATCAAACTCAATCACACACCTTAAGATATGTCAGGACTAAAAGTAAAAGAAGATTTTTTTTGTCAAGCCAAGGAATGATAGGACATATCTAGCTCAACAACATCACCTTAAAGGAATGCACAATGAGACAAAGCCCATTCCAATCACTAGATATGTGGCATCATCTACCACCTCAATTCTATGTCGACCTCTTGTCCTTGAAGCATATTGGAAGTCTTCTTGTTGAAGGTTAGGTTACTAGATGATCCACTATCCATATGCCACCATACACCAAAGATAGTGTTAGTTGTAGGGAATAATGTTATGGAGATGGTGAAATCAATCTTGGATGCTAACTCATCCACTTCCACTAGTACTCCCTACAAATTATTTTTGTTGTTATTCTTGTGTTCTTCTGACAATGAGATACATAATGGTCCATCTTGTCATATTTGAAACACTTTAGATGACTAAGGTATTTCTTCCCATGATCTAACAAACATGAATGTCCCATGCAACCCTTATTGGGTCCTCCATTCTTTCCTTCCTCGCCCCTCTAATGAGGGACAGGTCTTGAGCTTCCTCTTCACTCGTTAATGTTTCTCACCTTATCTAATTTTGAATGAAAACATACCAAATATTTTCAAAAGTTAATGCATTCTCTATTGCACAAAGACCTTGCACAATGGCTTCCTAAAGCTTTGAGAACTTGTTTAGTGCTATAGGAACCAACTCTTTATCTTTGACCTTCATGTTAATGGTCGTGAGCCAAACTCTTAGCTCATTGGTCTTCATAAGATCACTAAAAAGTGTTTGTTACTCATGTCAATATATGAGAAATGGTTCTTCAAGACCAATTCATAGGACTTGTTTGCACTCTAATACATATATGTCAATGCCACATACATCTCATATGATGTCTTCCCTACGATGTAAGGGATCAAATGGTCCTTTACCGAATCTAGTATGATTTTCTTCACCTTAAAAACATTCTTATTGTATTGAATTAATGTTGCATTTGTAGGAATGATGGACAACACTTCTACGATTTTGTATAGATCAAGCTCCTATTAAAGCATCTACAATCTATGCCTCCAAGGAGTGAAGTACAAGTCACCCTTCAACTGGTCACTTTCTTTGAATCTTGATTCATGTAACTTTTTGAATCACACTTTCAACAAAACAAATCAACTAGAAAAGAACTCAAATCAGCAAATATCACAAGTTATAAATCACTCTCCTCTCTAGACTAGCTATGGCATCACACCCTTGGCCCTTCACAAGCCCTAGTCTCAATCTTTGGCAGAGATCTCTCGAATCGTTGGAGCACATTGCACCCGCTGAAATTCTCTAACGACTCCCTCACATGCAACAATTTTCTTTTTAAACAAATCTTTGAACCAATTCATATGCACAACTATGATACCATGTTGCAATTTTATGTCCACATGATACACAAATTTGCAAAAAAGAATTTATCGTCACAAAAAACCTCTAAACACCAATGAAAACTTTAGATCTACATTTACAAATACATTGAATGAAAACTCAAGAATGTAGACACCACATATCAATGGATAAGATTAACCTTGTGCACAAATGAGACCCTAAATAATACACCCCACATAACTTAGTGAAACTTGAGTAGTGAGGCAAACGTAGTTTCAAGACAACAAGGTAAATTGGCCCAAGAAAGAATGCCACGTATAAAAGGAGAATCTCAACCAAGCAATGCACCCTACCTATCTAAAAATTGTGCTTGTGCATCTCTTATATGAAATAAATAATGCCATATGTATGAAGAGTCTCATCAAGGAATATGCCCTACTCATGCATATATACAGAATTCGTAAAAAATGTGTAACACACCCAACCTAGGTCACGGGTAAAGAAGGGTGAAAGGTCTCTCTTAACGTAGTGAAGGCTGATTTTCTGATTTCACCACGGCGGATACATCTATTATAATGGGAATAGTCATTAGGCCAATAATTTAAAACTTTTAGTTCAACAAGTAAAACCAACGCTTCTTTAACTTGATCAAAATTTTGCACACAATTTCATGGCATGGTTTTAAAGGTAAATATCATCTACAAAACCCATTGGGTGATTTGATATGGGGCTGCCATATACGACCATATGCCAGTCCATATCAGTCCCCGTAATCATTTGTAAAACTTAAACAAAACAACCTACTAAACATATCAATTTGATCAACAATTTCTGCACTAAAAACTTATTCATATGTAAGGCTAATTTAACCAATTCTCTAACTTGTAAACCAATGACAAGACCCATGGGAGAATCTAATATGTTACAACCATATACGACCATATGATTGTCCATTATCAGATTTCTTAAATCAACATAAAGTAACATATCTAAATATAGTTACTAGTTCAAAGAATCACATACTTTCTCAAATGTAGTAAGACCAACATCAATGTTAGTAACATTATGAACATATCGTTTAATCAAGCAATAAAAGCGTAAAAGCAGCGTCCATGACACATTTCATTAATCATACATAAACATTAAAAAATCATAAATACTTATCTTGATAGGCGCAACTGGCAGCACCATGACAATTTTCTTCCTCGTCGTAGGTCTCTACTTGGCGTAGGTTTTCCCACAGAAAGGCCACCCCCGAGCTGAGGTCCTAGAATCTCGCATGAGGTCTCTTCTAAAATGGACACTAATGAACGACACAAGAGATATCTCTTCCTCAAAGCAATATGAATGACTTCTAACCCCTCTTCCTCAGGATTGTCCCCCTCTCTCGAAAGACAAGATCAGAATCAAGCACTTCCTTTCTCAAGATTGCCCCCCTCTCCCAGAAAGACAAGCAATGGACATTGTGGTCTCCTTGGGATTGTCCCCCTTTTGTCTAGCACCACTTACCACTAAATTTAGCTCACTTGTCATCATTGTCGCCCTCCCCTGCAAGATGAGTGCACTTCCTAGATACTTGTTTGGGATTGTCCCCCTCTCCTTCAAGTTCTAGCACATCCAGATGAGATATCTACACAAAATTGTCCTTCTCATTGATAATATCAATGAAGCTACTACTTCACCCTTCACAACACTTCCGACCTCCCAAGCCAAATCACAAACTCAAATCTATACTAGAGCATTTGAAAACAAAGGAATGCCTAGACACTTGTTCGGGATTGTCCCCCTCTCCCTCAAGTTCTAGCACCTCTAGATGAGATTTCCACATAGAATTGTCCCCCTCTCCTATTAAATAATCTTGATGAAGTTACTCCTTCACCTCTCAGGTCAAATCACCAACTCGAATATCTACTAGAGAATTCGAAACAATGGAGAATATCTTTCCCAACACCACAAATCAGATCCCAACTAGGGAATTCAAATCACATGGAAAATCCTACCACAAAACAACCTATGGGTCCCTACTAGGGAATCTGAATCAATTGAAGAATTGATCTCCAAGACCAAGAGAGTTGCTCACTAGATCCTCCTAAATCTGCAAGCAAAAACCAATGCAATAATGTGCAAGAAAGATGGACAAAACTCTCTTTGGCATTCACAACCTAGTCAGAGCTCTACTATGCTCCCTCTTTGGACCTCCAAAAAAAATGAACGACTAACCTCCTAAGCAATTCGAATCACTTTTGCATAATTCAAATTGCCTCCAAGAGGCTAACTCTAGACAACTGAGGAAGGACTCCCAAATCACTAGGGATTCTTAACAAACACTGACTCATTCGAGTCTTTGCCGAATCACTTGAATCCATCGAGACTAACTCTAAAACATTGATGAGATTCTTCCCATGACTGAATAATTCAAATTTCTCAAAATTAGCTCCAAAATCCCTTAACTAACTCTTAATTGCCCATAAGTTACTTCGCTTGCATGATGATGACTTGAATTCACCCATAATTTGCTCCCATGCACTAGAGACAACTCAAATTCACAAGGACTGACTCAAATTCACCCAAGATCACTTTCATCCACTAAAGACAATTCGAATTCATCTTTTTAATTGAATATTACTGATTTTAACCAAGAAAAATACATTAATTAACTGAAGCCATCTCCAATTATCCGACTGACTCTAACTTACTGTTAGTTACACTAGTTTCATTAGTGTTACTCGAGACTAACTCAAATTAAATGACTATAACTCAATTAAACTCAAACTAATTCAAATTAATTGAAGATAACTTAGTTAAATTCAAACTAACTCAGAGTAACTTATAGTAACTTGGTTAAACTCAATTTAACTGAAATTAACTTACATTAACTCAATATTAGCTAAAATTAACTCACAGTAACTCAATTTAGTTGAATAAACACTCCAAGAAGAGTAAAGTTACAAGAATTAGGTGTATGATTGACTCCTAACAGTCAATTAGGCACATAAGACATGAGTGAAGTGATAGTGGGCCCCATTAACAACTAGATGAGCACATAAGACATGAGTCAAGTGATAGTCGAGCCCATTAACAACCAGATGAGGAATATTCTCACCAATGAGGGTGTAATTATTGCATGTAAGGCATTAATTATGGGTTTTAAGACCCCCGTGGTCCAAAATTAATAAAATTAAGAAGGCTAGAGTTATGTCAAGGGGAGCTACAGCTCCTAACCCCAACCCCTTCTCATATGAAATTCCAAGACCCCCCAGCAACGTCATTGTCATGTTGTGTCTTTAATAATAATAATAATAATAATAATAATATAATTTCAACAATAATCATCATAATATCCATGGTTCATGGTCCAAGCACCTAGTGCCATCATGAAGCAAATAACCAAAATCTCAGTTGTCTTGGACTTGCCTTCGGGATATTACAAAATGCATCATAACTATTTAACGAATCTCTCATTTTGCCATAACTAGCATACCTTACATTGGCCAAAAAAATTGATTTTAACACCTAGAATAACGAAACACTACATATTTTTATGCAACAAATGCACCCTCCTAGTCCAATGAAAAATAGTCACATGCCAACATGTGTTTGACACACTCATCCTTGTAACCTACCACACTTCCCTATATTATCACTCAAGCAAGTGTGCCCTTAAAGCATCTTAAGACTCCTCAATTGTGTGCTCTCCCTCCAAACCAAGCACTCAACTTTCGAAAATGAATGGAGAATGCATCCTTAACTAATAAGCACTAATGGAACTGAAAGCTTCACTATATTATCACCCCAACAAGTGTGCCCTTAAAGCATCTTAGACTCTCGTGATTGTGTGCTCTCCCTCCAAACCAAGCACTCAATTTTCGAAAATGAATGAAGAACTCATCATTAACTACTAAGCACTAATACAACTGAAAAATGAAATTATAACTTTAGAGCGACCAAAAAAAATAGCAACGGTTATATATGCTCATATCATCCTAACATGTATATTATAGATATCATCTTATCATGCCTTAAGTATTATCTATGTTATTGATATCATGTATATTATATAACATATAAATTATTTAGCTATAATATATGTATATAATTAATACTTTTTTTATTTTTGCTTAATATTTTAGGGTATGTATAGCAACAAAATATAATATTCCTGTATGATATATGCCTTAATCCTATTATCCTTACTTTATATTACATACTTATAAGGTTCTAATTTTGAGCTATATATATAAAAGCCTCATCAGCTATGCCCATAATGTCAACATGTAAGTGACGAATCATTATCAAATAAGAGAATTTATATGACTTCATTAGCCATGGAGAGACAACCACCCATAAATCATCCACAACTTTCACCTGACAAATCATGCCACCTAGAGTAAGGGACCTCACTTACCCACTAGATTAAAACCTTGGTGGATGGCATAACCAGCCAAGCACCAATACTCTATTACCACTTTCTATTTTGCTTGGATGGCATAACCAGCCAAGCACCAATACTCTATTACCACTTTCTATTTTGCTTGGTGGATTTTCATCTTCAATTATTATAATTAACTTCATACTTGATCCTCAGGTAAAATAACATAGGAGAATTACCATGACTTGATTAGCTATGAAAGGTTAACATGTAAACCATTATTATGATTCTAATTAAAGTCATACTTTGATGCTCAATTACTAAAATTAACTTCATAGTTTGATGCTCAGGTATCATACCATAGGATAGTTTCCATGACTTAATTGGCTATGGCCAATCGAGGCACCTGGAGTAACAAGCCATGCACCGAGACCTCAATGGCACTTTCATTTTTGTTTTGCAAATTTCCATCCCAATTATTACAATTATTTCATACTTTGATCCTCATATTTATTTGTATCAATGTTTAATCTATGAAATATTAGAGCGCCATTTATAGAAAACAAACCAGAAGCATGAAAGTAATAAGCATTTAAGAACATGTTTCAAGACACACTGGAATGTCTGTGCCTGAACAATTACCATTGTATAGTTTAAAGGCAAAGTAAAATATAAAATATAAGAAGAAGACTGTTTGATACACTGCTTAAATTTCTGAATAATACTCAAAATCCTGAAGAAAAAATTAGGAAGTGTTTGCGCAAGCATCTTTGTAAATGGTACTCCATTAGGTCAACATCAATCTGGTTCTTGAGACACATTTTGCCTCCAGATAGAAAGATACAGTATATTGCATACAATGGACATCCATCTTTGTAAATGGTACCTTCACTCAGTCGACATCAATCTGGCCCTTGAGACATTTTGCCTCTAGATAAAATAATGCAATATATTGCATAAAACAGGATGGTGGTAATTTAAAGTAACATACCCATATTACCATATGGAATTGTATTCTACATGAAGCCATAGCAATATTGACAAAAGTTGCATTTGGCTGACTCAGCACCTACCTACAGTATCATGTCCCCAATGCATTGATCATTATGTTGAAAATCCTACAGCATTCTGCTTATCCTTCAGGGTGGTAATCTAAGATAACTGTACAATGACTAGTACAATATTTTGGACATCTAATAATATTGCAATTAAACTTGCTAATCAAAAGACGGCTACAGTTATAACCCTCGCAACTTCACCAAAATATTAGAACAATTGGAAAACAATTCCTTCTCAGACAGTTAAAAAATTTTGAACTCTTAAGATGCCAATCCCTCCAAAGAACCCTAGCAGAGAAGGCTAGATGCTATAAAGAACTAAAAGTTCCATATACAACAAATACAACTAAGAAATCAATGTGAGTTGTCTGCCAGCTGTGATCGTCGGACTCCCCAAAATGACTTGGGAAGCAACCTTTGTTTAACTGCAGTGAATAGCCAGCCCATGTGTGAATCACAAACACTACAATATGACATTGTCCATGCATACCTGCAACGGTTATTTATTAGAACTGAGATTTTAGTAGTTTAAAGTTTATACAGATAAAAGGAACAAAGGAGCAAATATTTTATCATACCCTGGAAACCAGCTGTGCTCAGTCTCTGCATGCCCTCTTAGTGCCAGTCCTTTAGTCTTGTAGAGAGTCAAAATTTCATGAACAAAGCCATGTGGATTCACATATGCACTGATTGGTCCATCAGTAGACATTACTAGCATGTCGCTGCGTCTTGCTATAACCGTCTTTAGGAAACAAGGAAATATATTTTGTAAGTATTTGTTTATAGGAGACCAGCTTACAAACTGTTATTTAAAATCTCCATCATCTGGTTCATGTTCGAATTTTTGTTCAAATCTGGGGACTGAAATTTGAAAAAAGTTTGCTCGTACAAAAAGTATACTAAAATTCACCATCAAGTTCAGGAAAGAATAATAAAACAAAAATTAAATACAAATAGTTTTAAGCCTCAAAGTTTACCCAAAAATATATCAAACTGCATGTCAAGATTGAAAAAATGTTAAAAAATCATTATTTTTCAAAAGCATGTTATACATACATGTTGGGAAACAGGACATGTCCCCCAGGGGCTCTGTGTCTGTCCGACACTGTACCCACATTTCAGACACAAATAAGGACACGTGTCCAATATGGGTTTGGCACATGTCCTATGATAGGACATGTTCAAAATCCATGTTGGACACGTGCCCTAGACACATGCCCTAGACAGCACCCCACATGTCCTACATGTGCAACGGTAAAGGGACCCACAAGCTTTCATAAAACACGATTTCGCCCTCTTCTTTTCACATTTTTAGCTAAGGAGCAGAGCTGTGTTTGCACAGTGCTGGTGAAGGGATTTGAAGGATTTGCAGGTGGATTTGCAAAAGGAATTTCCAAGCTGTTGTTTTTGTCATTTATTCCACAGTTTTCATAGCTCAAATCAAAGGCAGCTGGTAAAGGTCAAAGGAAAGGGAGAAATGTTCTTATTGGTGTGCCCAACACCCCCCCTCGAAGCTCATCTATCCCTGTTGATTCTAGTGCTCCATCTACTGCAAATGGAGCTGCTTCCAATCCTGATAGAAACCCTGCTATAGCAAGACAGCAAAGTTCAAGAAAAGAAATATCCATTGTGGAAATATGTAACAAGACAACAAGGGCCCAGGGGAAAGCTTGCTGGAGGAGGGAATTTTCTTTGGAGATGTAATTTCTGTAACAGCACATACAAGAAAACCTGCTTCCAAGTAAAGTACCATCTGTTGGCCACTGATTGTGGACTCGAACCATGTAAAGGGGTGAGTGCTACCAAACAAAAAGAAATGGAAAGAGAGGATAAAATTGGCTCAAGGAAGGTAGCAGCACAAGTAGGAAACAAAAAAATGAGTATCTTCTTCCATTCTTGAAGAAACCTACTAGCAGATTTGGGAGTGGGACTGCGAGTCAGCCACCAAGAAAGAGGCCAGCTCCAAGTGGCAATCCAATAGACAAGATCTTTTACCAAGAGAAGCGAGAGGAGATTGATCTTACCATTAGATTTTTTTTATATCTCACCTTCATTTCATTTAATGTTGCACTGTCATCTTTGTTAATTTAGATGTGTCAAGCTCTAATTGAACAAGCTCCAACAGAATATGTGCCTTCTAGTTCAAAGAAGCTTAGAACAGCATTGTTGGTTAAGGCAAAGAAGGAGGTGGATAAAATCTCAAAACCCATTAAATCACCATGGCCTTCATCCAGTGTCAGTATTGTTTCTGATAGATGGATAGATGCAGCATGCCATCTACTTACCAATTTCATGGTGTCTTCCCTAAATGGACTAGTCTTCTTGAAAGGAACAAATCCTCTTGGAAAATACAAGGATACACAACATATGGGTGAGTTGTTCATTAAAGTTATTGAAGATGTAGGTGTTGATTCTTGTTTGCAAATTATCAGAGATAATACACATGATTGCAAGGTTGTTGGCATGCTTGTGGAAGCTAAACATCCTTGGATATTTTGGACAACTTGCACTGTTCATTCTTTGAATTTAGCACTTAAATCAAATGCATCTAATGTGGCATGGATGGGAAGTCTTAATGATGGTGCACACCATATCCACAATTTTGTACAGAACCATACTAATACCCTTACAATCTATAAAGAGTACACACATCTATCATTGTTGAAGATTGCATATACTCATTTTGACTCCTCATTCATCATGCTTAATATTTTGAGGTAGGTCAAGACCACTCTTGTTTCATGGATTTCAGATTTTTGGTCTTTTTGGAGAAAGTCGGGTCAAACTTCTTCAAAAAAGGTCAAGGATACAGTGTTAGATGATGGTTGGCAAGATAGGGTAGATCTCACCATTGAGATCATGGACTTATCATTTCTTTGGTGCAGCTTGCAGGCACGGACCAGCCCATTTTGAGATCTGTTTATGAGGGGAGGGATTCCCTGATTAAGGTGATCAAGACAATTATTTTACAAAATGAGTGCCCCGAGTATGGGAAATCAACAGAGAGCGTATTCATCACCATACGAGATATTCTTATCAGCAGATGTGATAAGAATCGCACACCTTTGCATTGCTTGAGTCATTCATTTAAACCCAAGTGCTAGAGTAATGATTGGCTCAATGGTGGGGCTTCACACAGAGTCCCTCCTCATAGGGACAAAGAGATTTCATATGGTAGGAAGCAAGCATTTAGAAGGATATATCAAGATAGAGCATCCCTTGATGAGGTGGATGAGGGCTTCAGAGTTTTCCACTAGCGGTGGGAGATTTGGAGGTTATGGTGTGCTTAGAGACAGGGATGTTAAGAATCACTATACTTGGAGGAAGACTCATGGCGCAGCATGCCCTATTCTACAATATATAGCCATGAGATCCTCTCGCAGGTTACTTCATCCTCTTGTTGCAAGGAATTGGAGTACATACGGGAATTTGTATAGTTTGAAGACGAGCAGATTTAAACAATCCAAGGAAGAGACAATGGTGTATGCACACCACAACCTCCATCTTATTTATGGGGAAAGGGAGGAGTGGTTGAACGGAAAGACAAAAATGTGGGATGTTTTTCTTGATGATATGGGTTGGGACAACAGTGTTCGGTTGGCATTAGCCAACTTGGATCCCAATGAACCAGTGTTAGATCTGATCACTTTTGATGATGGTGACCCTCCTGAGGGGTCATCCTCCACACCAGCAGTTGCAGATCTCAAATTGGATATAGGGGTCATCCTCCACACCAGCAGTTGCAGATCTCAAATTGGATATCAGGGTCATCCTCCTCAACTTCAAGCTATGAGATTCTTCCATCTATGGTTCAGTATCTAAATTCCACCCTATTTTTTATTTTCATTGGCATTCCCACCGGTAGTATCTACTATCAGGGACTCAATATCTATGTAATACTGTTTGATTTTGATTACATCAAATGGTTCAATAAGAAAACTGCAGTTTATGGTTCAATTTCTAAGTTTGAACTTCCATTTTATGATGCGTATTGAATATTTTAATTTCTTGTGTGTTTGATCATCATTGATGTTACATGTAGTTAATAACTAGTTGTATCAATATTTTATAAATATTCTAGTTTCTAAAGAAAATGGATATATATATATATATATATATATATATATATATATATATATAACCATGTCCTGTTTCCAGGGCCGTCGTGTCCTGTGTTGGATACTCGTATTTTTGTTTCCTCCATGTCCCATGTCCCATGTCCTTGTGTCAAGTGACTTACATATATGGTTTTATTTTTATATTTTTCAAGTTGAACAAAAAACAACTCTTAATCGTTTTTTAAAGAATCTATATGCAAACATTAGCAAGAAAACAACGAAAAACAGAATCCATCTGACAAGTAAATACAGCACTTCTTGAGATTCAGTGAAATACGATTTTTTTTTAAATATACTGAATGCAGTAACTAAAACTACAAGTAGAGAAAGTTTAGTTCTTGGAAATAATTTCTTAGTTTTGATTAAGATTGCTATGTGCATTGTGAAGTAATCAGCAAACATATTAAAATATGCCAGTAAAATATGTGTTGCACAATTAAATGCAATCAAGTCACACACATTCAAGCAAATACATATCTATGAAATCATATTCAACTTGGAACAAGATGCAGAATAGCTTGAGTTACAATATTTAAAAGATGAACAACAAACCCCAACATTAATCCAGAAATTTGATTCAAAAAGTTCTAAACAGTCCTAAATCAAGATTGCCCAACTATATTGTTTCGATTCATTTAACTGTGATCACTCATGAGAAATTATTTTTGGTAGATTTTTCCAGGACTTCCAAACAGTCAAACCCAGAGTTGTAAAAAAAATGCTCGCAGAAATGCAAAATCCTTGAAGATCTTTAAAGATTTAGAATATTTTTTGGCCAACTGTAAGATTGTAAGTAAAAGGTTGATAGCATGTCATAGAGGACACAATACAGTACCGGTTATTCTCATCTCAATAGTTTTATCTGTGTGCAATAAACAAACTTCCTGCACCTTGCACAAGATACACAGTCAACAGGCACACAGAAGGACATTTACTTATACAACAGCCAAGATTTAGGTTTTAATATGTTAGTCTGCTGATCAATGGCATGCATCAAATATCCCATAGTAAGCCTTAAAATCTTGACAGGCTCATGCACATGACTAGCCATCTAACCTCCCCCTTATAAATATCAGTCATAAACAGCTATCTTCCAAGCTGGACTCCTCCCCTTCCAACCACCTGGAACTTAGCCAACTAGCAACCCTTTGTGTATTTAACCCTTCCAACACATGTTGACTATTTAACCTTTACAATAAAGTAATTACTCCATATACTCAATCCTACCAAGCAATGTAACAGATTGACCAATTGTGTCATAACAGAAAATTTATGCTACTCCATATTTGGAAAATCTTTACAACTTGGTGTGTACCCAGTTAGTGCATGTGAACCTACTTTTGATGCTTATCAACAAACCACACATGATCTCATCAATATTCTCTCATAAGAATAAATTAACATGCATAGGATTAGAGCCATACAATGGCACATGAAACATATAAATAATATCCCTTAGCATTGGTTGAGTGTTAACTGCAACACAATTATACTTGAACAATGATGAAAGAGTTGATTGCAATACAACACAAGAAACAAGCTTCTTTAAACAAAGGAAAATTAAAATTAAAAACATTCATTTTGTTTTAATTTCATCAAGTTTTGCTATTATGCTCTGCATTTTGTTCATTGATCTCAGGATGAAGTAAAGTACTCTTAACCTTTAACAATGCAACTTAACTGTATAAAGAAAAATCTTCCCGCTAGTCAATAAACAGAACTGTACTAAAAGCACAGATTTTAATTGATCACATAAAAATCTGGTTATACAGCTAGGCTAGGTCACAGGGTTCACCAAACTTCAACCTTGTGGTTCAAAATTCAGCGAATCTCATATAAGCACTCAAGTTCATTCAGGTTCGTCGAACCTCAAAGGTGAACTTAATGTCAAACCTAAACAAATTTGAACCTGAAAGGCAAATTTAATGCCAAATTTACTTAGGATTGACTTGAAGTTTGTTTTTACATTTCTTAAGTAGCTTATAAGAAAAAAACAAATACACCTAAACTTTAAACCTAACCCTATCTCTACCATGTGTGTTCATTTTCACATGTTCTTCCACTTCTTCATCGGTCTCCAAGCATGGTCCCTACCCCTGACTTACTCTGTGAAATGGTAATAGTCCATAGACCCTCAAAGATGGCTCAATCTTCAGGCCGACTTTCAGGATTCGATCAAGTTTCAACCACTGGAAGTGTACCAATCATGACTCACTACTGTATAAGTGACCACCAGCGCATACATAACTTTTACTTTAAGTTATAACCTCCAGCTCCAAACTCCACCATGACCCGTCCACATACCTACAAATTGTTGTATTGGAGGGGGTTCTGTTAAGGTCAAGGTTATCGAAACCAGACCGGAATGAGCAAAACCGGCCAATCCGACCGGTTTCAGGGCCATATTGGTTCAGTTCAAGGTTTCAGGTTAAAGGACTGTTCTGAGCCTAAACCAGCCTATTTATTCCATATGAAAATTGCCCTAAATGCCTGAGCCGGCTAGTTTTGTATGAAACTGGCCGTATTTCTACAGGGTTATATGCCATTATTTTAAACATGAAATTTTTAAAAATAAATAAAAAGGGCTAAACCCTGGACCCAATATTAAATTCTTAAGGTAAAGTGGCATTCTCTTTATCTTTCATTTTCTATTATTCCTTATTTTTCATTTTCTAACACTTTTACTTAAAGTTTTAACATTACCATTAATTGTTTCAAGAAGAATTCATTGGACTTCATATTCAAAAAGTAAAATTTTAGATCCCATTTAGAATTCAACAAACTTATTAGTTTTTAGGATTTCAGGACTGCAACGTTTCCACTGGATTTTATCATGTAAGAGGGTATGGGATTCACATTTAATCTAGCACATCAACCCTTCTATGTACCTTGATGTTGGTCGTCCTAATTGTTGAACTCCCTTGTCATGACCTTCATAAAAATGTACTCTTCACTGAAGCAAAATCACTTATTAAGCTTGGGAATCTTGTTCTACCTTAGGGATTTTCATTAAAATTGTAGGGTGTTGACTAATGTCCTTGGAGGATCAACTTCAATATTTTAGGTAGAGGCAAGGGCTAGAGCCTAGAGGAGGGGGGGCACAAAGTGCATTTGATGAATAGGACCCATTTAGAGCCTCTTTGTTTATGTAATTTGGGTCAGATATGGATTGCACTCGATGCTATTTAAGTTATATGCATCTGTCTCCACCCAAGTCCCACTCGAAAAGGTATTTGTGGTAGATGAAATGTAAATGGAGGGATTCGTCGTCCTACATAATACAATTTGCCAAAGGGAGGAGATGTGAGCTAATAAGTTGGTGAAATCACATCAATAATTCCATTCGACAAAATCTATTGTCGGTGAGGCAAGCTTCCCATAATAATGCATAATTCTTAAACACGTCTTCGAGGTCTTACTTCGAAGCCCACTTGTGGCTTTATCATCTACCGCAATTTTCCCACTCAAATCTAGGACATATGGATTATTATGGATTCAGTAGCGGTAGGGGTACGTGGACTAGTGTGTCGTGCTAGCCATCTTTCCTTTATTATTTTCTATTTTTCCTTTGGTTGTTGTTCATACTATATATATAATCAATGTTTCATACTAATGTAATTTAACTATACTAGATTGTTATTTTTCATAGTAAGTTTATAAGCAATGTTTCATAATAATATAATTTAAGTTTCATATAAGTTATTACTTGTAAATGGCTAGGGGGGTCTAAACTTCAGAGGAGGATCTACGGTAGGGATAGCATGGAATGTTTCTTGCAATAATTTCTAGATCTTCCATAGGTTTGGCAAGAGGACTTTTATTTTTTGGGTTGCATTTCAAGCACGATATGGTTGGCGATGGTACAAGTCTAGACCTCATGGACTACAAAGATGACATCATGGTCACACAAAATATTTTTCCCATGGATGACGAGTTAAGGTCTAGATGGGGGAGTGTGCCACATGTCGAGGTGGAAGGGTAGGACCCGAGAAAACATAAGGTTCATTTTACACCGAAAACATATGGCAATTGTTTGGCAGATGTGGGTCTAGATCAGTTTAATGGAGCTTTTAATAGGTCTGAACAACAGAGGGAAGATGAAAATAAACCCATACCTTTGCTTCTGGAATGCTCCAAAGAACGAATTCTCAAATCGACTATTAATTTTTCAGTAGCGTCATGGTGATCGAGATAGGTTGTAGGTGGGGTGGAGATGGAAGGATGTTTGAATCAGAGATTTGATGGAACCTCCTATTTTGCATCTTACTTTCATAAATCTATGCAGGTGAAAACTAGTGATGTCAACTAGACTTCAACAACATAGAGATGCAAGTGTTAAAGAAGGAAGCCTACAAACATTAGTATGACTATTGGTTTGGATGTGGCAGTGGAGTAAGAGCAAAATTTGATAGAGTTGTTGTTAGTTCATAGGTTGATAGGGAAAAATTGCAAATCATCTTCATTGAATTGTTGGTTAGACGCTAACTGGAAGCTGCTCTTGGGCTATGTGTCGGTCTTCTACAATTTCGCATGCATTTGGTGTTGTTTATCCTTCAAATGTGCCTCGTATGAGAATGTTATAAAAAACAAGGAGTGGTTTTAGGTGCCCTCTGGCATCTTTCTTAAACATTGGGATCCCCTTTTCGACCCGATCGGAAAACCCATGTTCTTGCAAAATATTTGGGTCCTTATCCCTAGTTTGCAATGGGTTCTTTGCAAAAAGGAGGTTCTAGAATCTATTGGGGAATCCTAAGGCCATTTTATCAAAATTGAGGATGGATGGGATCTTCAACAAGATCGTCAAGTGGCAAAGATATTAGTAGAAATTGACTTGAGGGAAGGCATTATAACAGATATTGAAATTGAGTGGGGTAAATGAACATTTCTCCAGAAGTTAGATTATTGGAAAATCTTGTTCCAGTGTTCTCAATGTCATGAAGTGTGATCTAAAAACTCATTGTAAAGCAAAATGTTTACGCTGGATGTCTACCAGAAAGATCTGGGTTAGAAAGAGACGTTTCGACAATAAGTAGGATGATAAAGCTACAATGGAGAGGATCAAGAAAGAGGAGGACTAGTCTTCATTTGAATGGGAATCCAGGGAGATGAGAACCCGCCCCAAAGATGTCTTTAGTCCAATCAAGGGGTCCCGCAAGTTTGTGGAGCCTTCGGATGCAAAGATAGTTTTTTGGTCGATGGTTTTCTTTCGGCGAAAGTCCAAGATGATATTCAAGCATCTCCAGTGAAAGATTTTCTTGAAGTTTCTTAGGAGATGGGACCAGAGCCTAACGCTATTATGGGTGCGAACAAGGGGTCTCGCATGTTCATGTACCCATTGGATGCGGGGAGATTGTTCTATGGAGAAATAATTTCATTTGATGGATGCCTAGGATGCTTTTTGTTCATCTCCAGGAAAATCACAACTAGAAGTTGGTGAGTATGTGTATAATTCTCCTCTATCTCCTTTAATTTCTTCCTCCCCAACTGAAGCAAATCTCAATGGTGTTTTGAATTCTTGTCATGAGAAATTTGAAACTCTGTTAGATTTTGAAAAGGTGATGGATTATGTTGTTCCATCAAAAGAAGCTGAAGTTGAGAAAGAAAAGGAAGTGCCTTCTCCTTTGGTGAAGAGAAGGTCTTTTGAGTCGATTGTTGGTAAAAATAAAAACCAGTTTCTAGTTTCCTCGAATTGCTTATCGAAGGAACAAAAGGTTACAAAGGCATTAAAGGATGACTTGCCTTAAATCATGATGTTGCTAATTCAATAGGAAGAAAATCTAACATCTCTCTAGCTCAATCTCGGGTGAGAAAAGACATCAAGGAAGGTAAACAATCTACAATCGCAAGGGCCTTTAGAGCAAGGAAAGCCTTGACGAAACCTTCCCTATGAACTTTTTGTCTTTTAATGTCAAAGGGATTAGGGGTCCCCTAAATAGAAAGCCCTCAAGAGATTATTAAAAGTTTGTAAGTCGGAGGTGATTATATTCCAAGAAACCATGTGTGAAGGGGAAAAAGTAGTGAATTTCCTCTCCTCTTTTCTAATGGATCTAATGGCCTTTCAGGAGGCTTAGTAACTGGTTGGAGTCTTGAGTTGGTAGCCATATCTTTTAGAATATTGAATTCAGGGATTTTAGTTGAGGTTGAATCAAAGGAGGTCAATGGATCTTTTCACATTCTTAATCTTTATCGACCTTACTTGGAAAAAAAGACTTAATGGGAAGATCTGGTTGAAGTAGGTATGCTAAATCTAAATGGATTGATTCTCAAAGGAGATTTGAATTTTACTTCCTTGAGAAGAGAAATTTGGGGAGAAACAACTCGGATGGATCCTCTTGGGGACTACTTCAAAATTTTGATTGAAAAGTGTGAACTTATTGATTTGGAACCCGTTAAATTATCTCCAACTTGGCTCAATGGACAGAAGGGAAACTATGTTATCTCCAAACGCCTTGATAAATTCTTGGTTGTTGAGGATGTTGTAAGTAGACGTGTCTGCCTAAAAGTATGGGTGGAGATTGGAGGTATATAAAACCATCAACCCATATTGCTCAGATTAAAAGAGGTTGATAGTAAATTGCTTGTGCCGCTTAAGTTTAATAATGCATGGTTTCTAAAGGACAATTTTAAAAAGTTGGTGCTAACAACGTGGACGCATGATGATTTGTTGAAGGAGACCCCTGCTTGTTGGAGTAGTAGTTGCATGAAGATCATCCTTCATAGGTTGGCCTTGAAAGAAAACAGAAGTCGGTTCAAACATAAATAAATAATAAAAAGATAATTTTATTGTTTATTTAATAAGTCGACCGCAGTAAAACTGTCAAGCCGGCCCCAATGGAAAATTAGATTTTTACAGCAAGAAACCAGTATAAAAAGGGGGCGCCTCTCCTCATTTGACACATTGCGACTTGAGCACTACAACACAAGTTCACACTTCTGCTAGAGAGATTCGCTACTGCAGTTAGAGAGGAGTTTTTTGGCGTTTCTCCGTCTTTGGAGAAGGTTTTCTTATTTTCTTGGGGTTATGCTACTACGATCTAGAAGTACTCTATCTCTAAACTATTATTCTCTCTTGGAAGGGCGAGCTTCAAGGTGACATTATTTTCTCTATGGTTGGGAGATGACCATTGTGATCATCGTGGATAAACGAGCTCCACCCTTTGTTTTGTTTTGTGCTTTGATATTCTTCTAGTGATCTTGGTTTTGCAGTGGTCAAATTTCTAACATGGTATTAAAGCGGTGCTAGAAGAAGTCATTGTCGAAGAGTTGAGCTCCACATTTTGGAGTGTTTCCCACCTTAGATCACCCTAAAAGGAGCATATAGCAGCTCGCCCAAGTAAAGCGCATCTTTCTGTGGAGGCCATTTTTTTATGAAAGAAGTTTCAATTTTTTACCTAATACTGTCGGGGTCAAGAACTAGGGCTTCCACATTACTTTTGTTTTGCCCACAGATTTGGACTAACTTTACCTTTCTCCAACTCGCCTTAGTAGGGCACATTTATCTATGGATCCAGTTTTTCAAGCCTCCATACTTCATCCGTGACCTAGCTCCTACTAGGGTTTCTAGTCCAGTTTTGCAGTCAAGATGATTGGGATGAAGGTTGAAGATAGGCTAGATGGGACTTCCAATTTCATCCCATGGAAGTTTAGGGTTCTTATCCTAGAAGAAAATGATCTCTTGAAGTTCATGAATGAAGATGTTCCAGAACTAGAAGGATCTTGGTAGATTCAGTGAAGGATCATTTGGTTCCTCAGATCTTTGAAAAGATGATTGCCAAGATGTTTAGAGCCTTGAAGAAGCTACTTCAAGATAGCAATATCAACCATGCTCTTGCCTTGAGGAATCAACTGTCAAACCTCAAATGTCAAGATCAAAATATATTTCCTCTTACTTTATGAGGATCTCAAAGTTGAAGAATCAACTAAGCACCATCGAAGATCCAGTCAGTGATAAAGAACTTGTCATGAACACTCTTAATGGTCTCCCTCCATCTTGGAAAGCATTCATTCAGAGTCTTGTTAGGCTACCGAAGTTGCATAAATGATAAATTTGATCGTATCTAGGCAGTATGTATGCAAGAGACAAGATTTGCAACGAGAAGCAACATACATGGAAGCCAGCACGAAGAAAGTCAAGCACTTACATCTCATGTCAAGAAAGGAAAGAGTAAGGGAAGTAAGCTTCATGGCAAGAAAGGCAAGGGTGGAAGATCAAGTCCCACTTCATACCAAAAGAAAAAGAAGGATCTTTCATGTATCCTTTGCTACACATGCAATAAACCTGGACATTGTGCTAGAGATTGCAAAGATTCAAAGAAGAGGAAGCATGAAGCCTGAACTGCAGATGTTGAAAAAGAAACCTCTTAGAAGAAGCAAAAGAATGAGGACCGTATGAAGTTCTTCTTCTAGAACTCCCTATGTTGAGGCGATGAGATGAAGATCCAGGTGGCAATGGACTCCAAGCAAATGAAGACTAGTGGATTCTCAAAGGAGTCGATGGCAGCCCACCCATAAAACAATAAAAGATAAGTATTTTTTTACATGCTCTAGTAGATTAGATCTGTTGTTTTTTAATATATCTTATGCAGATCTTGTTAGTTTTTGTACCTAGGAATTTGTTCCCTAAGTGACTTTTTTGCCTAAGTCACTTAGAAAAGGGAAGAAGGTGACCCTCACATTAAAAGCTACTTAATGAGACTTTATAAAGTTAAAGTCACTTTTTGATAAATTTAAGTGGGTGAGTAAATTTATTTAAGTGATTTAAATAAATGTGATTTTTACTCTCATTGAATCTTAGCCATTGGATTGGATCTTTCTCCACCGTTGGATTAGATTCCCACTTAGGGTTTAGTCAAAAAGGGTTGAGGGAGGCAAATCTCTTCACTTTTTTCATTCTTGAGAGAAGAAGAGAGAAGGAGAGCAGAGATTGCTGAAGAGACTGAGAGTGGGCACGATTTTCGAGGCAGCCTGCTAGAGAAGATTTTGGTGGGCACGATTATCGAGGAGCCATAAATGCTAGCATAGATTTCGAGGAGGAAGTACAGCAGTATTTAATAGGTTGCACAGATCCCGAGGGGAAAGGTACGACCTGCATTTATTGCTGGCACGAATTTCGAGAAGAGGTACAGCCACATTTATTGCAAATTGTACAATACGGATTTGGCACTGTTTTCGAGGTAAATCTCCAGCACAGGTTTCGAGGAAAGGTACAGCACGTTTCCCAAGGCAGCAGCTTTAAATTTCGGGCACAAATTTCGAGGCCGTACGACTACATTTAATGCAGTCCGTACAGTACGATCTTTGACTGATTTTTGGGTCTGTTATGACACAAAAATCGAGAACAACAGTTTGTTGTTCATGCACAGAAATCGAGGAAGGAAGAGCAGTGATTTCCAGGCTGTTTTTCGAGACTGAAATTGCACAGAAACCGAGGCAGCTCTTGCACAGAAATCAAGGCAGCTTGCTGGTCATTTTTCTGGGTTGAGATAAGTTGGATTTTTGACTAAATGAATGTCTGATTTTTATCTTGAAGAAATAATAAAATCTCTCTCTCTGACTGGTTTTCCCCGTGGGGGTTTTTCCAGGGCTTGATTTGGCCAAAAATCTCCGAGTCTATATTTTTATGGTGTGACTGTTAAATGTGTTTTTCAGCCTGTTAGTGGTTTTTACTGTGTGTTTAATTGTTCAGAAAAATTTCTTAAGTAACCTACAACCAATGCAAAACCGGCTGTAGGTGAAAATCACGAAATGTTAACATAAACCAGCAAACAGTAAAACGCAGAATTTCTACAGATCTAGATTCCTAGAAGTTGTTGAGCATGTAAAATGTTTCGTTTATTGATAGTAGGCTCATGTAGTATGTGTTATGATTTAGCTTGTAATGCTACATAACATCTCATGGACTCCTCTTGCATGACTTCTCCATCTAACATGCTTAGAGTAGTGCACACTCTTGATGGTATGTTATAATGGAGACTGCTAGCATCCAAACAATAGCCATGTGTATGTTGAGCCGAAGCATTGGCTAAAAGATGCCTACGTACTTGGATGAACTATTGTTATTGCATTGATTTGAATCTTGATTATTCAATGTTGCTAACTATTTGACAGGATTTGACTTGTAGGGAAAGGACCCTGCGATGTGGCCTACAAAAATGGATGATGAAACTTGGTCAGAAGGACAAGTGATCTCGTTGATATACAGATGGATCGAAAGAAGAAATCCTCTACAAGCATGACTCTCAATCTAGAAGGAAGATGACTTCCTATCAAAATAGCCAAGTGAAAGTCATGATAGCCAACCGATGAGGACAGAGTACATACACCGACACATGACCCACAGGCCTAGATGATTTCATGTGGGCATTTGGCGGTTGGAAGCGGGAGAATTCTACGGACGTCGGTCTCTCTGTTACAGTTGTCGTCTCTTCGACGATTACGAAAAGAAGTTACTTTCTAATCAAAGTCATGGTAGATGGATTCTGGAGGGTGAAAGTTACTCAGTCAATTTCTAAGGAAACAGAAGGAGTTAGCCCTCAAGATGAGGATCTTGGCCTATTGCATATGATGGTGTCAAACCTGATAAAGTCTTCCTAAGTCAAGGAAAAGCACAATTGAGATTCTGAGAAGATCGAGCATGATGATTGTGGCTACATTGATGGCATTGTTGTCTTGATCCATACAAGACAGTTGAAGGATCCTTGATGTACCTGGCTGTCACGTGGGTTGATACTTATTACTTAATCATATCTATGGACTCCCCAGAAAGGGAGTAGGATGATCAACTACAGAGGGAGCAAGATGCTCAAATGCAGAGGGATCAGAACGCTCCAGCACAGAGGGAGGATTCCCGGACACCCTGGGATGGGGTGGGGAAACTAGCCTATTGATACTCTCTCTCAGGTACATGATTTCAATGATATGATTTATTATATATTTGCATTTCATATCTAGAATAGGGCAGGAAAAAAATGTTTGCCCTGATATATTGGATGCCTCTGCTAGCTGACATGTGTGCAGGTTCAGGATGGGACCGCAACTACGTGAAGGAGTGCAAAGATTAGTTTTTATGCCGACTTCATGCTAAAGTCATTGCCTCACTCTACCTATAACTGTTTTTCTTCTTCTCTCCACTGTGCCATTGAATTATAATGGAATCGATTGGAATTGAATTATTCGCAGGACATCTCTCATCCTCTTTTGTCTTTTTGGACTTAAATCTATAGTTTCAAGCTTAGATATCAATGTATTAATAGCATAAAGTCTGTAGATGTAAATTGTGGCAAGGTTTTGCGGCTAAAAAAAATCCTCGGTGTCTTAGTCTTTCTAGACTCGGTATATGTATATTCATCCTTTTGAATATAAAGTTTATTTTATAAGGAAAAAAAGTTTATTACTTGGGACTATCTAGAAGTATTAAGTATTATAAATTATAAATTAACTTTTATTTTTCATTTTTTATATAACTTTAATATTTATACATAAGTTATATATTTAAAATTTTATTTCTTTAAATTTTTATAAGAGTTATATTTAAAAATATATTAAAAAAATTTGATATTATTTGTAGTTGTCATTTTCCTGTTGTATCTGGATCTTAACTTTTCAAAAAATTGACAGACCTAGATCCATATCTGTATCTGCATCTAGATCCTGGTAACTCGAATATGCACCCTTGCTATATACACAAGAAACTTTGTATATTTGAATATCCTAATATGGTCATGGAACCCTTGGAGATAGTCATTGACTCATTATGCATGAGAAGGTTTGGCACCCACGTGCATGGTGGTATGATGGCTCTTGGACATTTTATGATCATGATAGAGCTTGAATGTACCTTTGTACTTGATAATAGAGTCCTATGAGATGGGCTTGAAGTCCATGGAAAGCATCTTCTTTAAATATTACATGATATCTTTGAAAGAGTCCTTGAAACCCTTGCATGCGGTGCCTTGGGCTTTGAACCTACACAATTGGTAGCTTGTTGATGGTGATGTATGGTCCTCTTTGTGGTTATATGGCTATTGGGATGTTGATGGAGGTGGAGCCCATGGACATGCCTTGATATGTTGAAGAAGACTTTAAAGAAGACTTTTAAACTCTTGTAGTTGGTGGTAGGGTCTTTGAGGTCTTGTACAAATTGAAGAATTCAAGGGTAATGGACCAAGAAATTGCAAATAAGCCCATTATAAAGAGTTAGTCCTCATCAAGCCCTTCCCGGTGATATGTGGAGCGTCTCCTAACTCCTTATGGTCGAAGAGATGAATTTTTTAAGTTGGTGTACCCCACCTTTTTGGGTCAGCCGACCAAACAAAAGAGAATTTTATTATTTATTGAATGTCGACCCAGTAATTCATTTTTGGGAAAAATGTGTATAAATAACAGCCCAACACCCTCATTTTCGCTGGCTAAAGTAGAAAATTCGTTGAACATGAGTGTTTTAGCAGCTGCAGCAGAGAACAGTGACAAAGTAACAGCAGACAAGTGAATAAAGGAAGCAGCAAACTCGACTTTTTAGGTCTGTTTTTCTTTTTGTGGCAGCAGTGACAAAGTAGCAGCAGACAAGTGAATAAAGGAAGCACCAAACTCTACTTTTTGGTGACAAAGGTATGTTTTGATAGCCGTAGTTGACAAGTTTGTGTTTTGGTAGCAGCAATTGACAAGTTCTAAGGATGTGATTCAATCTTGAGGTATGTAAGTATGTGTTATCACATATATAGTAGCAAGGCTACCATATTCTATTTTTCAAATACAATACATTTTTCAGATAGATCTCTTACATATGAGATGCTGAGATGAGCAGTTTTGACGGATCATTATTTTGTTAGTGGATTATTATACTCTCCCATGTCAGGACTGAGTCTCAAAACACTCAGATTCGAGGACTGATGTAGCCATTTAATCATTTGCAGCGCAGTTGATGATGCCCAAATTGGTTTTAGTGTTTTCTCATTAGACAGATGATGGTTCAAATGGATTATTTGCATGGTTATGACTCAGCATTTATTATATTGTGTTACGGTTATCATTGCTCTTATACTCATTTTTGTGACATATACTAGCATTTAGTGTCATGATCTGGCGGTCATAAATATATGGACTTGGATGTATTTGTATTATGTATTGATGTCCCTACTTAGACTTGGAAGTTCCTGATCTATACTCATTAGTGTTAACCTCCTTAGAAAGAATAGAGGTAGTCATTCCCACCATTTTTTGGCTTGCTAGTGTTGGCTTCATCATTCACTGTCTCCACCCATCCATTACCTTCCAGTTTTGTTTTAACCCGACTTAGTACTTGACTTGTGGCATGGAGGACCTTTCCCCACTAAAACCTTTGTTGGACAAACTTCCCTATTCATACTGTGTCTCGGCTTTGAGTTGGTGACAAAACTTGCCTTTGGTATGTTGGATTGTATGCCTAAATCATTCTGGTCGGTTGTCCCGATGTTTGGCACTGTGCAGAACTCCCCCTAGTCACTTGAGATGTTGTTGGCTAAAACTGAAAGCTCATGTACTACTTGTATTGGAAATGTTTATATATGCGCCCATGAAAATATAAATTCTAAAACTGTGTTTCTTAACATATATGAGCAAAGGGCAAGAGCAATGAAATGTTAAAATACTCCATGAAAGGTATAAGAAAAGGTCCCACAAGCAATGGTTAAATATATGCTATATCTAAATATTGTTGACCTTATAAATTTGAATATGTCATGTATGAAAGCTGCAATTAGTTGTGCTTTTAAGCACTGGTGAAGTCCCAAAGAGTCATATAGGCCAAAAAGGCCATGGAAATAAAATTGATGGTTCTAATGAAACTGGATCAAACTTGATGTAGACATGATGCCTAAGTTGAATAAGCACTCTCTGAACAACTCAACCATTTGTGAGGCACTGCCATTCCTTGTGTTGTTGTTTGTCCAGCATGTGGTTATAGTGAGTATTCCCTTTCCATATCCAAAGTGTCATGATGTTAAGTAGGTAGTCATCCTTTGCCCTAGCCTTGTCAATTTCAACCTTCACCCTTCACTAGCAAATTGACTACAACTATGAAGTGAGTATAGTCTTGAAAGTCTGGTCTGAGTAATAATAAATAAAACCCTATATATGTATTTGGTTGATGTACCGCCAGTGAGATGACTGCTAGTTGTTGTGATTGTTGCTTAAATGATTTGTAGAGCATGTCTTAGCCTTATAACACTTGCGGCAGATGGATGAAGTCTGAGTTATATTATTAATTTCTAGTCATTTACAGATGATTATATTGTCTATTGGATATGGTTGATGATCAGGTAGAGACATGGAAAGGGTATGAGTATACACCCTAAATGGATTTGGACTCTCTAAGTCTAATGAGATAATTTATTTTCAGTTCCGAGCACTTGCAGAGATGGTCAAGCTCATTTTACTCTTTTGATGCACTTTTGCTTCACAGGATGATGTGTTTGAGCAGGGAGATGTTTTTATTGAATCTCCTACGGCGTTGTATGGGGCATAGGGGGTGCAGCCACTTGCTTGTACCATAGTACCCCCATCCCAGAGAGCTTGGTGAGCTCAGTTGGACAACACAGGCACCCTAGGAGGCTGTTTTGGTAGGTTCACATTTCTCAAGGCAGATTAAAAAATGATTAAATGGCTATTGAAGAAATCAATTTGGGCCACTGAGGTAAGGAAATGACATGGGATGAGTCATGATGATGAGAGTGATGTCCTCCGCACCTTCTCCAGCAATTGCAGCACCTAATTGGGCCCACACCTATTTTTTGGGCATTTTTATATTATTTTCTGGAGCTTTTGGGAGGCTCACGATTTCCTCAAGGAGACACAAAGTCAAAAAAATTAAATATTATATTATTTTATTGTGCCATGGGGCACCCAAAGGGAGTTAGTTAACACTCCATGGACCCACCATGTGCTTCATTTATTTCTTGTTGAGTGGGGTACCCTCTTTATGGGTGATCTAGTCCACTTTGGTACTTTATGGTTATATTGATCCATGTATTGTATGTTGAGCTCATCTCAACCATTGATTAGAACATTTATATCTTTTAATCTCAGCCACTCGTTTTGAAAGTGGTTAGGATTTTGGTTCTCTCATTTCTATTTAAAGGAGAGAGCTTTTCATTTGTAAGGGGTCTTTGGCTCTTGGATCTGATTAATAGAAAAACTTTCTTGTGGATATTTTTTGAATCTCTTTTGCATCTGGTGTTCTTAGATGGTGATTGGAAAGTCTTTTGCTTCCTAGCATTCGGGAAATTGTTGCAAGATCTATATATTTTTAGGAATCTTTGTCTTGTCTACAGGAGGGTGACTTCAGCTTGGGCGTTTTTGCACGGGGACCTCAACTCGCTTGGATTGACTTCATTTTTTATCAGGGGGTTTTCATTAGTGTCATTGAAATCTATGATTTTCTCTTGCTATTTTTCTGTAGCATTTAGCTTTTTTCTCATGTGGCAACAAATCTTATATAGTTGACGTTTGTTGTGCAGGAGAGAGGGCGTATTGACTACTTGGGGCAAAACATTGGACATAGAAATTGCTCAAAGCTTCTCAAATTGATCAAGATAGCAAGGATCATCATCAACAAGGCATCTATAAGGTTTTCCAGGTAAGATCTGCAGGTTAGTTCTTTTCTTCCGGATCTCAACCCATTGACACAAGCTTTCTTCATTTTTTCTGAAAACTCCATAAATAATAAAAAACCAAAAAATACTAGAAAAGAAACCGCTCAACCTGTGGACAAACCACTGTTGGGTTTTGTAGATCGGGCATCCCTCTCACCAATTCATCTTCAACGTTGTCCAAAAGGTTGTTGGTTTTCCCTAGATCTAAAAAACTGACTGTTAAAACCCCAGCGCCCCCCACTGAAATTTTGACTTTTTTCAAATCTGACTTTTTCCGGAAAATAACCACTCGGGTTCATAGATCGGGACTCCCTCACTCCAGAATACCCCCAACGTTGAGCTACTTGCTGCCAAGAGGCCCTAGATCTGAAAAACTAAGTTTCAACACCCTAGCACTCCTCATCAGATTTTGACTTTTTCCAGATCTGATTTTTCCGACAATTTTCCAACTTGGATTTGTAGATCAGGCCATCCTCATCCCATTCCTCCTCCAACGCTGAGCTGATGGTCTCCTGGTTGTCCTAGATCTGAGGATCTGCCTCTCCAAACCCTAGCACTAGCCATTTTTCTGTTGATTTCCCCTACAAACTGAATTTTCTGGCCATACACTCTTCTGGGTCCATAGATCAAGGCATATCCCAGGTGGGTTCACTCCAACATTGGGCAGATACTGACTCCATTACCCAAGGCCCAACAGGCACTGATCTCCAACCCTAGCGCTAGCCCTCTTTTGGCTTCTTTTCCCTGAAATCCAACTTTTACTTGATGACTCGGGCACTTTAATTTTGTCATATTTCTCACTCAGTCTATCCCTTTGGTACTAGATAGCCCCAACACTATCCTTGCCCTCCCTGTATTGGTCACTTTTCCCAAGGCAGCAGATATATTCACCAGTTGCTAGTACATCAACCCTAGATCTAATATTTACCCCATAGGTCACCTGTGTTCCACTTTGGATCAACCCTCATTTGTCTAAAACCATTATCCAAAGACCTAGCACACTTAGTGACATCTTCCATAGATCTAGGGTCTCCAATTACCTTACACCTTATGTACCTCAAGTCTAATTGATCTGATCTGGTGTCTAGGTTTGATCTCTCATGTCGAGAGTAGATCTGGGTCTCCCCCTTTGTTATCTTGGGTTTAGATAACATAAAGTGAAGGTTGCCTTGATTGACGTGACAACCATCCATTTGGGAGTTTAGGCAGTCTTGGTTCCACCTCCTTAGTTGCTTGCCCCTCTACCATCCATCCTGGATCCACCATACATAAGCAACTACAAGGTTGGTGATAACAGTATGACCATACAGTGATGACTATGGCATGACAATTACATACATCAGCATACAGTGATGATTATGTTAGAATACATTGGCATAGATTGATGATATGATGATATACAGTGATGATTAGTATACACAGTAAACTAAATAGTGATACAGTTAGACATGTTGCATATGTGTTGATTCTAGGACCTGACTTCTTGATGACTAGTTTGAACATCCTATGAATAGAACTTTTGACGTCTTGACTTGAGCAGATGATTGTTTGGGCATGAAACAGTTGACAGTGGTTTGGACAATGATCTATGTATTGTGAAGACTTCTTGTTGATTGGCTGAGCAGTTGTGAATAGATCTTTGATGACTTGTATGACAGTGACAATGATCATGATAGCCTTGGCATGACAGTGATAGCAAATAGAGGGATTCAGATGACATGAGCAGTGTCTTGACATAAGCAAAATTTTGATGACAAAACAGACCTCTGATGAATTGGATTGAGCAGTACATAGATGATTGGCTTGATAGTTGGTATATTTTTTATGACAGGTAGGTGACTTGGCATGATCAGTGAACAACAGAGCAAATGATGAAGAGCAGCAGTTGATTGAGTTGGGATAGTGGACAGAGTGGTTTCAAATTCTCATCAAATTTGCAAGCAATGCCTTGTACACTTGAGGATTGGACTCCTCAACCTTTCTAGGTTGGAGCTGAGAAGACCAGGCTAGGACCTGGATTGAGAGTTGGTGCTCTTCTTATCAATTGGTGCTAATGTAATCACAAAGATTGAAGTCTTCCATGTACAATACATAAAGCAAGTTTACCACACAAATGTTGTGTTACTTGTTATGATTCATTGATCTAGTTGATGATATGCCTATGATTCACTGTTGGTTAGTATGAATGATAATGTACTTAGTAGCATAATGAATTAATGAACTCTGCTAAATTTATAGAAGTTGAAAAGGGTTTTAATTGCCATCACACTGATTCACCCCCCTCTCAATGTGACCATTGTGTTCAACACTCATCACATGGAAAGTACCAAGAAACTTCTTCTTGATTTACCATATTTGTATAAGCTAGGGATTGGGAAATTTTTTCTCTTCAAGAGCTATGTTTTTGTTCCATCCAGCATTTCCGCTTGGTCGATATTGATTCTACTGATATCTCAACTGATAAGCATTTTGTTGCCTCTTTTCTCTTTCCAAACTAATCGTCTTGTTTGGAATTGGTGTCTACAAATGGATCAAGTCAATGGAAAATCTCAAAGTTTTCATTTGACGTTGTTATGGGATCCTACGCTGGATTTGCGATGTTCATGGCTCTTGGTTTGGTTTCTTCCATTGAGGTGGATGCTTTTAAAGAGCCCAAAGGATCTAATTTACTAGAAAGCATGTTGTCTTCAATCTTGCTACCCCAATCTTGAGGTGATTCCAAATAGGTTGGAAACTTATCTCCCAACATAAGGCCAAAGTGTCCGTCACAAGCATTTGTATATCATAGGAGGATTGCATCCTCTTTAGCCCTAATCTTTTCAAGAAGACAATCAACCAACTTTTCAAACCTATTATTAGATTCGTTTATAGTTTCATTTTCCTTTTTCTTTATTTCATGGAGTTGAGGCAACAACAGCCAGTCATGTTTCCTCGCAGCCCATCATTTCATAAAGATATCATGAAATTCTTGCCATGATTTTATATTGTTATGGTTTAGGCCTATAAACCACAAACTAACATCTTCAACAAATAGAGAAAACAATTTCATTAGTGCATCTTCACGGTCTTACTATACATTAACTTTGACAACTTTTTCATAAAGATCTGCAATATTTTGCTCAGTTGTAGTCACATTATTACCGACAAACATTAGAAGCCACTTATTATATTTATTTGGCAAAATCACGAGGATCTAGACAATCATGGGGAGTTCTATGGACTCTTGATATATCTAGAGTCATATAAACATTCTTTACAGAAGGAGTGGCAACGACTCTTGGATATATTGGCAAGGCCTCTATTTAGGTATTCCCTGGACGCGTCGAGCCACCTCTCACCTACCAAGCAAGAGCTGAACAAAATCACCCAAGATGACATTTATAGTCAGTTTGTGTAGGTCAATTGGAGCAACCCTCAAAATGGGTTACATACAAAGATGGCCTTTTACAATGAGCCCTTCATGGATCTTAGAGAGAGTCTCATTGTTCGGCACTATTACACACGCATCCATTGGTCACACGATCTGTTGATGTTTTGAGCAGCAACGAAAGATATTCTCCACAAGAAAGAATAATAACTAACCCTAGAACAAGTTGGCCCGATCAAAAAGAAAATGACCCAGTCAAAAGGGACAAGTCGACCCAGTTAAAAGTGTAATTTGACTCAATAAATTAGGTCAAGTAGGCCCAGTATGGAAAAGTGATTTTTCCAGTATAAATAGAAGTGAAGTTGGCTCATTTGCAAAACACCAATTCACTCAAGCAAGAGAAGAAGTGTGCAGATCCAAGGAAGACCAGTCAAGGGTTCAAGAGACATCAAGAAGACAATCTTTTGGTATTTTATCTTTCTCTCTACTTCGTTCTCGGAAGGGCTCAAAGGTTATCGTGTACATTTCTTGTATTCTTATTCTGTAACTAGTGTCGAGAACTAGGTTAGACATTGTATCTTGTTGAAGAATCTTATCTAGAGAACTTTGCTAGGTTTTCCTCATGAGAGCATTTTTCTAGGGTAAAATTGTGTCTACTATGAATGTGTTTCTTTCAATGATCCTTTATATGCATGTAGTTTATATTTATGTGATAGATAAGTTATAAAACATCTAACTACTAAGAAAAATCAACATGGTATCAGAGCAAGATTTAATAGAAGCCATTACCAGTGAAAAGACAGAAACTAGGGCTTCTAGTTTTAAGACTTTCTATCCACAGATCAGGTTCAATTTCAACATATTTCAACTCACCCTAGGAGAGCGCACCTATCTACAGAAACACATCTCAGATCCAAGAAGCTTCAGTTTTGACCTATTTACTATCGAAACCAAGAAACTAGAGTTTCCAATTTTGAGCTATTCTGTCCACGAAACTGATTGAGAAGAAGTGTTCTCCAACTCGCCCTAGGAAGGTGCATCTATCTGTGGAGTCAGATCTCACTTCTCGAAAACATCAATTTTGACCTACTCTCTACTAGGGTTTCTATGTCAAATCTCAGTGTTGACAAAATGACAACAAATCTAAGGGTTGAGGATAGATTGGATGGAGCCAAAAACTTTAGACCTTGGAAGCATAGGATACTTCATCCCAAAAGAGAATGATCTCTTAAATTATGTCAAAGAAACTATCCTAAAACTAGAGGAAGAGGAGGCCAAAACAAAGTACAAGAATAATATGGTCAAAGCAAAAAGAATTCTATCTAATTCAACCAAGCACCACTTGATCCCTTGTGCCAGAATTGAATACTCCTAAGGAAATGTTTTAGGCCTTGACAATATAATATGAAAGTAAGAATACCAGCAGCAAGTTATTGTTAAGACGTCAGTTAAGGAATATGATGATGGACAAGTCAAAGATAGTCCCTGCCTACTTTACGAGGGCCTCTCAGAAAAAAGACCAACAAGCAGCTACCTGAGATCCTGTAGAAGAGAAAGAGCTTGGGATGTGGTTGTTCAAGCTATTTGTGCAAGGAAAAAGCTACCCATGTTTGATAAGCTATGGACAAATTGCACTCAAGAAGAGGCAAGGTTGATCTCCAAAACGCAGAAGACAAATGATGAAGAAAATCAAGCACTTGTAGCTCATTCAAGGAAAAGTAAAAGCAGAAAAATTTACTAAGAATATTGATAGAAGATCGGTATCAGAAAACAAGAATGTTAGATTTTTATCATTTAAGCAATATGATCTTAGGATCTTAACTGAGAGAATAACATGCACAGCAATCAATCACAAGAGACAATAGACACAAGAGATTTTCCTCGAGGAAACCATAAAGGAGAAAACCCCACAACTTCCTCAGAGATGGAATGAGCACCAATAGCAAAATTAAAACCCGAAAACACAAAGATGATCTTCTGACAGCAGTTGTCTCTTTCTCTGATCCCAACTCCTTCTCTCTCACTCATACGCTCCAGTTGAGTGAGTTTGTGTATGATAAATAGAGTCTCACTCTCTATTTATATTCTTTCGTTCACTTAACATTTAACCCAGTTATGTAGGCTCGAGTATACTTAACTCAGTTATGTAGGCTTGAGTAACCACAACTGGACTAACTTAATTTAATAATATATTCCGAAGGGTACTAATGACCCGACTTACAACGGAGGGGACTTCCTCATGACTCTTAGTAATTCTCCCGATAGGAACATCGGGGTATGACTTTACATGACTTGATTACATTAATGATTCTCCCGATAGGAAAATCGGGGTACAATACATAAGATATACAAGTGAATACATTCTGAAGTTACAAATACATTAACACTCCCTCTTAACTAGGAAGGTATTCTCTAGACACAATTCATCAGCACAAGTCTTCTTCTCTGGATCAAGTTTGGATCATCATCATCACTGGATCATCATCAAAGCTGGATCATCACTGGATCATCATCAAAGTTGGATCATCACTGGATCATCATCATCATTGCTTCCACTATCTCAATCAACTGGTGCTATCACTCAATTCTACTCGTCACAGGAAGTTCTACAGAGCCAGCCCTTTTCATGTTGGTTGTAGGCCTAGCCTCCATTTAGATCTTCATCTTCTTCAGCACTTATATCTGACCATGGGAGGAACACATCCAACGACCATTTCAAAAAGGCCCGCCCAGCACTCACATCTGACCATGGGATGAACGCATCAACTATATCAAAAAGGCCCAGCACTCACATCTGACCATGGGATGAACACATCAACCATGTAAGAAAGGCTCAGCACTTACATCTTACCATGGGATGAACACATCAACCATGTCAGAAGGGCTCAGCACTCACATCTGACCATGGGATGAACACATCAACCATGTAAGAAAGGCTCAGCACTTATATCTTACCATGGGATGAACACATCAACCATGTAAGAAAGGCTCAGCACTCACATCTGAACATGGGATGAACACATCAACCATGTCAGAAGGGCTCAGCACTCACATCTGACCATGGGAAGAACACATCAACCATGTCAGAAAGACTCAACACTTATATCTTACCATGGGATGAACACATCAACCATGTCAGAAAGGCTCACGAACTCATCACTTCCCTTTGGAGGGAACCTAGATCTGGAGAACACCAAGCTTCTCCCTGAAGTACTCATGGTTTGGTTAACACATCAGCTATCTGCTCATCTGTTGCAACATACTAGAGCTTCACTGCTCCTCTCTGCACCATATCCCTGATATAGTGATATTTGATCTCGATATGCTTCGACTTGTCATGGAACACTGGGTTCTTTGACAACTTCACACAACTCTGGTTGTCGCAATATATGCAAGTAGCATCCAACTGGAAATCAAACAAATCAGATAGTAGCTTCCTAAGCCACACTGCCTCACAGCTAGCTGAACAAGCTACAACACACTCTGCTTCGGCTGTACTCAGTGCCACGCAGGACTGTTTCCTGCTAAACCACGAGATCACACCTGATCCCATAATGAAGCAGCACCCTGAAGTGCTCTTCCTATCCATGGCACTACCTGCCCAATCTGAATCCACATAACCTTCCAGGTTAATCTTTTGATTCGCCTGATACTTGAGCCCATAATCAACTGTACCCTTCAAGTACCTCAGAATATGCTTTGCAGCAATTAAGTGAACATGTCTCAGATCTGTCAGGAACTGGCTCAATGTGTTCACAGCAAAGCAAATATCTGGTCTCGTATTCGTCAAGTACATCAAGGACCCAATCATCTGACGATACATCATAGCATCAACCGACTCGGATGAAGCATCACTCAATAGCTTCAGGTTCGATGCCATAGGTGTGGCCATGGCCTTGCAGTCCTCATTCCGAACCTCTTCAAGATCTCCATTGCCACACCTCTATGCCTAGAACGTAGTGCATCATGCCCAAGTCCTTTATCTAGAACGTCTCTAATGAGTTCCTCTTCCCCGTCAGGAACAAGTCATCGACATATAATAGGAGCATCACTGGTCTTCCGCTTTCAACCTTGAAGCAAAGGTTGGAATCCGCTTTACTCTTAGTAAAGCCTAGAGCCTTCAGTAAGTTGTCCATCTTGTCGTGCCGTGTCGAATCTCAGGATCTTCTGCAGTCACTCCCTCTGAAGTGGAGCATCATTCTCCCTCTGCCTTTCGTACTCTATGCATTGACACATTCTGTATTGGAGTGACAAGTACCTTCCTCCGTTAATAATATTCTATGTATCCATCTAGGGTCACTAGATACCAAAATCTTGTATCTTGAAAACATTCTCCTCGCACCCATCTGTGAGCTTGTCATCCTCTATAGTCTTTCATCTTAAACCTTGTAGCAAAGGTCAAGATCTTCATCACTCTAAGTGATCTTCAAGCTCCTCATGTATGTGTTATCCCATGGGTGCCTTCTGAGCTCGTACAAGGCCTTCTTTCATTTGCACACATGATTCTGCCTCTCATGTGTCTTTCTAGTGGCTGCAAATGTCTCTTCGTAGTCTATGCCTTCTTTCCGTGAGAAGCCTCATGCTACGAATCTTGCCTTGTATCCCACGATGTTTCCATCTACTGCATGATGGAACTACAAACTTCCCTTCAGGTCTCGATACTGTATCCTAGACATCATTCTTCTTGAACTGGTATTCTCCTTCCCTTTCTTCTTGGCTACTTCTTCATAGTTGGAAGGTTCTACATCAATGATGTCACTCAATAGTGTCACATAACTACATTCGTCATATTATTCTTCATTCTTGGATTATTTCTCGAACTGTCATCACTTGTTCTTCGGAACAAGTCTCGTCCTTTTTCTCTTGTAGGTGATTGTACACGATCTTTTCCTACAAGTCAAATGCATTAGTTATATGGTTAGAATCATTTCATAAGACATATTCATAAAGGAAAATTCTTATGCATAACGATATAATCATACAACTATTTTAGCCAATACAACATTCATCCATATCTCACGGAAATTTTCTAGATGCCTTCCATCTCTACCAAGACATCATTGAGATTGTGCACTAATCCAATATGTCAGCAAAGAGGTTTCATTCTAATTAAGTAGCAATGGAGAGTTATATAACACCATGAACTACTTACCCATCCCATGCATATTAGTAGTATACTGTCATTAATGCAAACATTCTATCATGCCTAATACATCAACTGAATATAAACAAATGCATAACAAAACAATATCATGAAATGACAATTGAATACTTATCTTTATTTGTTTCGTGGGTAGACTCCTTCTTTCAGCTTCATCATCTTCTTCATTCATGACATCATCATTTCTTATCCAAATGCTAAAATGGATAAGAGGTTCTTCAAGAATTGAGCTCTTCATATTCCTCATTGCTTGAGGGATCTTCTTTGAATCGTGAGAGCTTGATCTTCAATTGCTCCCTTCTTCTCTTTCTCTTATTATGAGCCAAGATTCATCTTGTGTGCGCTCTTCCCAGAGTCTGCTGAAGTTAATCACTTCCTTTTGACACACATTCCTCGAATGAATGAATCCCTTGATCCTAGGAGGCCATTCAAGGTGGTTATCACAACTTTTGTATTCTCTACTTCTTCATCCATTGCTTCAAGTTGTCCTTTGATTTGAGAGACCCTTGTAAAGTATGACTGTATGGTCTCTGCATTCTGGATCTTCACATTCTTCAACTGGTTTCTCAAAGTCATCTTCCGATTTATGTTCTTCCCGTCAAATAGCTTGGTCAAGGAATCAAACATCTCTTTAGGTGTCTTTAGGGAAGACACATGTGGTATAAGGTGATCCTCTTAGCCTTGACCAATTTCTTCTGCTGTAAGACTTTAGCCTCATCTCCCTTTGGAACTGGAACCTCTCCACTTATGTAGGTGTCCAATTCATTTCCTTCAAGAACCTGTGAGATCTTATACTTCCATGTTTGGAAGTTGTCAGCTTCACCAAGCTTGTCATCGAGCTGGTGTGATAGGTCATTTTAAAATGAGAACCTCAAATGTAAATAGCAAAAGATTAGATCTTACCGATTTAAGGTGTCCGTCCTGGTTCTGGATCTGGCTGATCTAGGGTTTGTCAGAGAAACCCTAATTTTCAAAACTTGGAATTTCAAACTTCTGATTGGATAGAAAGATGCACCTCTTCAAGGCGAGCTGTCCAATGTACTCCTTTTCTAAAAACAGTGGAGGGAAGCTCCCGAAACAGGAAGCCCTAGTTTTCCAATTTCTTCTGCAGAAATACCTGATACTGTTTCTGCAGTATCTCCGAAAGTACTGCTCCTATGTGTCTGAAATTTCGTACTGAGGTAGCCTCATCTGTGCTCTTTCCAACACCACAAGTTTTATCAAAATTGGTTTCACCAATTGGGACTTATGATAGTTTTCCCACTGTGACTTAATTCAGGATTGTTCAGCATAGCAAATTTGTATGGACTTCCACATGTCACTGTTTCACCTTCAGGGTCTAAAGTTTTTACCACATAAAGTACAGCTCGTGCCCTATCTGGAACATCTTGCGAAATTGCATTTGGACCTTCGTAGCCCGAGATATAGCAATTCTCCATAGGTGTCATGTTTATGGATCAATCTTGGACGAGGCTGGAACCCTAATTTGGAGGAATCATATCCCCCACAATATAGCGAATCTGAGGCTGAAATTTTTACACAGGGTACAACAGGATTGTATCTTCGGCCTGTGAAAATTTCAGCCCCCGAGACTTCTTCAATCCCGAGATATAGGAACATCGGGGTACAATACATAAGATATACCAAGGAATATGATGATGGACAAGTCAAAGATAGTCCCTGCCTACTTTACGAGGGCCTCTCAAAAAAAGGACCAACAAGCAGCTACTGGAGATCCTGTAGAAGAGAAAGAGCTTGGGATGTGGTTGTTCAAGCTATTTGTGCAAGGAAAAAGCTACCCATGTTTGATAAGCTATGGACAGATTGCACTCAAGAAGAGGCAAGGTTGATCTCCAAAACACAAAAGACAAATGATGAAGAAAATCAAGCACTTGTAGCATTCAAGGAAAAGTAAAAGCAGAAAAATTTACTAAGAATATTGATAGAAGATCAGTATCAGAAAACAAGAAGGATATGTCCAAGATCAGATGCTACAACTGTAACCAGTTGGAACACTATGCAAGAAATTGCACATAAGTGAACAAAAAAGAGAGAACATCATGCACATGCAACAAACATGGATGAGTCTCCATAACATAAGACATGGAAAAAGTGTTGATTTTTCCTAAGCAGCATCGAGAGCCATTCCCTTGGAGAAAGGAGGCACCTGGTCAGTTACAAGGAAATTGATCCAGTCTAGTGTTGAAATCAGCATCAGTAGGCATTCTCCAAGATCTGAGGTCATAAGTGACCACCCTGAAGCTAGCCAGGGAGACTTGGAGATTAACCAGTTCTGTG